>OMKR01101998.1:10000-26820 GCA_900302355.1 Cyttopsis rosea
AGAGGGAGAGGAAGAGGGAGAGTGTGTGTGCGCGGTGCGCCCCCAAACATTTGCCGCCCTAGGCAATTGCCTATATCACCTCTGTCAGAAACTGCCACTGCCTCCCCCTCTGGACCTAATAACGGAGAGTGGAGGCAAAATGCCCAGTTTAACCTCCCGCTTCCATGTAAATAAATTCAACAACACCGCTCAGGAAATAGGACTCACAATCACTGTGAGTGACGGAAATAATCAAATTGCTGTCGACAGTTGTTGCTTCCGACTCGGCACTCTCTTTCAACCCCAGATGGACAAGCTTATCGTGGCTCCTTTATCTGACAGTTGACAAAAGGGGTTTGGAGCTAATCCCGGGGAAGAGCAATATGATTTCTGAAAGTACCTCTGCTCATCTCTTTGATGGAACAGAGAGGCTAAAACTGCGGTTTAAAGAGATTTAAAGTTTTTTTTTTTTTTTAGAAAGTTATTCTGACCCAAGAGACACGCAGCAGTACTTAAAGTCATTCAGTAATTTACATTTTTAAATGTGTAGGGATTGGAATGGGTAGAATTTTATTTTTTTTTGCTTCTTTATTTCATCACAAACACAAACATGGCTCACACACACTGTGTGACACTCCATCATTATACAAAACACATGTCACAAAGGGAATCTACTGATGAGCAGTGCCCTCTCCAACAAATGTCCCAATCCCAACAAACATATGTACACTGTGTGACACTCCATCTCCCTCAGTGTACGGAAAACATGTCAGATGATGAGCAGAACCCTCCCCAAAATCCGTCACAAACACAATAAGCATATGGTGACGTGTCACAAAAAACAACCCCTGACTGTTCCCAACGTCCAATCAATGTAGACGTGAGTCCGAAACAGCCCTCCCATGCATCCCCCTAAACCAAACCCATTCCACCCTTCCACCTCTCCAAAGCCGCATGGTGTCCCCATCTCGCCACATCCGCCCTGATCCTCCCTCCCACATCCGCCTCCACCCTCCTTACAACCCCCTCCGTCCCCCATAATGAGCATAATTCTCCCCCCTATGCTTCCACACTATTCTATTTGCTGAGCAGAATAGACAAAAAGGAAAGTACAACTCTCCTTTTGGGTTAGGGGTTTTTTTCCGAAATGATGTTTCTGTGGTGGACTGCTTGTAGCACTTTAAAATATGTTTTAATGATGTGGGTTATAGGTGGTGTGTTATGTGTGAGTGGGTGGTGGGTGCGTGTGTGGTTGTGTGCTGGTCGTCATCCAAAAGGGCCAACAGTGCAAATCTGGAATCATAATGGAAACATGTTTAAAAAAAAGTCGGACAAATTCAGAAACAGAGACAATGCAGGATGTGTTTCTCCGGTGGTACCAGTGTCTCTTAGGGTTAGGGTTAGGCGCACGGCACCGTAGCATGGGTGAAGGTCACTTTGATTCACACATGGGTTGTGTGGGGGGATGAAAGTGATTATTTATAGTGCAATGGATTATTGCAGTGACCAGTTCCTCACGAAGTGCGTGAATGCACAAAAAGAAAAATACAGAAAAACAACTACGCATGCACGCAAACAAGCATGCACCAGTGAATTATAGGCAGTAATTAGGTTCCACATAAGGGTTTTTATCTCCCTGTATCCCAGAAGGCAGTGGTAAGCTCTGAGGGAACTCCTCCATCGCTGCTTCAAGCCGTCACACGTCAGAGGAAAAAAGGAAAAATGTTTTGATATTATTGTTTATCTTCATCCAGTATTATTTTATCATCGTGAAATTGAAGTCCGTAAACACAATCGTATTGTCTGAATTAATAATCACAGGAGGTCTAAAATGTTAGACTTCTGAATATGTAACAGGATATTGTGATATATACATAGATATTCTAAGTAAAATTCCTTATGATTATTAGGATGCTAAATTCCACCTTACTGCAAGCCCTACAGCGGACATTTGCCGATGTTTTACAAATTAACAGTTTGGTATTAAAGGACCGATGGAAAATCCACTTTGTGGTGATACGCATGACACAACGCACGCATGTGGTGACATCATGCCCTCTAAATTGAGACCCCCTGCATTGATTTAATCTTTTCATGAACTGACTGCAAGCTAGAACGTGTTTTTGGAGCTGTGAACTGAAACATATTCTCTTCCGAAACACAACATGTTTACGTAATAATAAATCCAAGAATGGGACTTCTACCGTTGTCAGTTTCAAGTTTTTGGTCTTCCTATATATATATATATATATAAATATATATATGTGTGTGTGTGTGTGGTTCTCAATAATATCAATTCATCCAGATAGACACAGTCAGATCCATTTTGATAAATGGCAGAAGAACATATATGATTTATTGACATAAAGAAAAACATTTATTGAAGTATTTTGCATGGAATATATTTTTAAGTGGCTGTGGTTTAAGAACATACCTTTATAACAATTATGGTTAACAGTTGTTATGATTAAATGTAGGGCTGGGTGATATTAACAAAATCAAATATCACAATTGACAGATGCCTCAATATCGATGATTTAACGATAGTTTTGGGATGACTATTTGTGCTTTCATATATTCAATATATTTACACACAAATATATTTGAGAAACAATCATTAGTAATGTGGTTATTATGGCCATTGGCATCTAGAAAAGTAGAAGTTCAGAAAAACTGCATTATTTTACTTAAATGTATGCTTAAAGACAATATTTAACTACAAATCCCAGACGATATCTAGTCTCATATCACAATATATATATCGATATTCTAATAATATACTGCGCAGCCCTCATTAAATGGATCAAAACCAGAAAGCCTTTTTGACTTATTTATCCGAACTGAAAAGGGAGGACAGTGTTTTAAAAAAGAATGATTACTCTCGTCTAAATCCTATGAATAATTTGTCTGGAGAGTCACCCTTGACAGAATGAACACTGAGCCCAGATCCATTGAATCCAACCAAATCAAACCCAATCCATCAGGGTCAACATTTCCTGTGACTCGAGACGCCTCGAACAACATCAGCCTCCAAACGTCCTTGCCACGAGACAAAAAGTCAAAACAAGTTCGGAGGGAACTCAGTCATGAGTCCACGTTTCCCTCCTTGAGAGCAACTACATGACCTTCTCCTGTACTGTCCTCTACTGACTTCTCTTGTCGGTTTCTCTTTCTTTCCCATTATTTCCCAACACAGGAAATATCGAAGAAAATCTGATACTACGTTTAAAACAAATCTCTAAATTGACTGTAAAGCATTGTGGAGGAATCATTTCATGTCAAGTCACAATAAACGCAGCACATGAAACAACATGAAAACTGAAACCGTGCATCCAGCCATGACTGAGGCTGAATCCTAAACACACAAAATCATAAACAATGTACGATACAAACAAATGCAAAAGTGAATAATGGGAATATACTTACTTTTCAGCACAACCTTAATGGGTGCCTCTGTAGCGTATTGGTAGCTGTATTCCCTGGAGTTAGTTACTCCCATGGTTTGTTCAGATTAACCTTGAGAGCGAGCGTTCCCCCACACCACTTCCTTAAAAATGACCATACTCGGTCCACATTCACCAGTTCTAACAACAAACGCTCCACTCAAAAACACAACAGGAGTGATTCACAGACAGGTTCAATACAAGGCCGTACTAATTCGAGCTAACCTAACTAACCCTTTGCCAGGATCTATAGCCTCTTTCCACAAGATCCTAATCCTATCTGCTCTATTCAAAGTCAGGTGATAGAAATACCCAAAGGCAAGATGGCAAAGCTATTAATAGGGAATAATCCTGTGTCAGACAATTACAATCCTCTGGAAGTACAACCTGCTTCCAGATAAAGTCTCTCTCAAGTCCATTGTTTTGATGGCTGGTTTGAAATGAGGGGTTATTATTGTCAAATTCATTATTAAATAGCTTGAAAAGCATTTGAAAATAACAGATTTTAAATCCAAAGCATTTATTAATGGCACAAATCATGACCATCAAGCATAGGATAATTATAACGATAAAGCATTTTAAATAAATAAAGCGGGGTTATTTAGCCTTATGGATTTCTTCAGTGCAGGGTCTTATAGTATACACAATGGACAACATTTGAGAAGCCGTGGTGGTCTTTAGAGATAAATCACATCTATATTGATTGATTTACATTTTGCCCTAACCCACCCCACCCATCCTTCGATGGAAAATCTACCGTCTGCGTAGGCCTGGGCTGCTATTAATGCTTCATGTCTGTCCAGAGCATCAGCGGCAGCACAAGGTGGATCGGGAGAGTGTGTTCGAAACACCGTTCAATGGAAACAAATCTCCTCCCTCTGAGATACAGCTTAGAGGTGCAGCTAATCCAAAAGGCCTGAAACATTTAACACCTGGGCAGAGGGCTTTCAGACAGGATGAGACTGGCATCCAGGCAGCAGAGACAGTCTAATATTGATTCTGCTGATTTAATGTTCATCTTAACGAGACTGAATCACAGAGCAAATGTGCTTCCAAACCTCGCTTCCTTACCCCCACGTTTTTTATTTCTCGCAGTGCTCCTGCCAGTGCCTGGCTCCTCCATCTGGTTCCTCCCCACACAGCCTCCCATCACTGTGCCTGGATCCCATCCCAAAGACAAAAACAAAACATCCCCAAAAACGTCACGTGCGTCTGAAGCTATAAAACAAAGGTAATAAAGGATAACTGATCACCTACAAATGAAACGGGCTCGTTAAAAACAACAACAACAACAAAAAAGTGCATGTGCATGCGAGTTTGAATTTTGACAGCTCAGCGGCCCTCGTGCACGCGCAGACACATTGCAATGTTTACGTCACGTGCAGAGCCAGCTGACGCGGGTGATCCGGGCGACGTCACAACCCATAGCTCCATGCACGTTTTACACATAAAGGTCTTATGCGATGCAAGAAAATACAAATACAAATAAATGCAATAAAGCATAATGCTGAATTATCAAACCAACATTTGACATTTACATTTTTGTTTGCCTACCGGAGAGCCAGTCTGCTACGCTGTGCATTCGCCTGCAGTTTGCTTGCCACATCCGAACTCGCTCTAAAGTTGGATCCTGTCGGAAGGACGTGGGGATCTGCAGGGGGGAGAGAGTTGGTATTTCGGTTACTTGCAGTCTTCTGGTGCACGGGAGGAGCTGGGTGCTGCTGCTCCTGCAGAATCAAGTCAATCCAAGCCGTGCACAAACGATAGAAACTTGACTATCAATTACTTTTCTTCCCCACCTATTTATCTTAATGGTGGAAGTTGCGGTCACACGCTCATCCGAGCAACCCCGGGTCTGTGCAGATCCAGAATTAAATCCCTTTCTGTGGACACGCATGCGCAATCTGTACCAATTGTTCGCCTGGTCGTCCAAACGCAGCTCTGAGGGAAAGTTACCCCGAAGTTCAAGTTCTTCACCTGGGTTGGTTATTATAGGGACGAATAGTGTATAGACATATATTGGAAGTGTGGTTATTATCTGCGTCAATTTAAGGCTGTCAATATTGCCAGCATGTAGTGAAGACACACAAATATGTTGGTATCTTTATGTGTATTAAAAAATATAAATATGTATTTATTTATGACAAAATTCACTTGGAGTCCTTCTATAGATCCAATTATTATATTTATAATGAATTAATTATTATATTACAATGACCGTTATATATTAAATTCGATATTATATATATTATGTTTTAGTTTTTATATATAAGATTTTTTTCAAGATAGGTCTGCTGTATGTTTGTTCCATATGGGTAAATCATTTTTGGAATCATAAAAAAAACGCATTACATTCATCCATTGATTTCGTATTCGCCACAGCACTTACATTTGAGCTCCACAAATAAAATAAAAAGCAGGAGTCCGCTCGTCTTTGGGCTCTCTCCTTTTTAATTTCCGTCCTTGAGTTGTAGTCTGTCCTCGTCATTTGTTCCGTTTGGTTTCAAAGAATACAATTCCAAAAGCGACAATTGGTCAGACACTGTCCTCTGCTGGAACATTGAACTGTTTGAATGTTTCTGCTGAAGATCCATGGAGACGGCTGTGGTTGTGACGTCACAGGTAAAGGTCATGGCAGTTGAAGCTTCCAAATCTCTTCTATTCCATCATGCATTTTCCCTTTCACACACAATGCCTGCAACTCTTGGTTATTCTATTATTGTGGCATTGTGCAATGTCTAAGCGTGATTTGTTAGTTTGTAAGTGCTGTATTTGTTTGGTTGCTGTACCAACTGTGGAAATTAATCTCCTCTTTGAGGAGAATAAATTGTCCATCTGTAATTTTTGTTTAATGCAACAATTAGGACAATTAGAGCTTCCAGTGGAATATTTCCCCCTTCAACATATCAACATCTCTTGAATGCCTTTTTGACATCTGTCCATGTTTATCTGCTTATCTTTTAGGCTTGGTGCATTTGCGTCTGGAGGATGAGCTTGGCACGAATCCTCCCCTACCCCGCTGACAGCCTGTCTGGACCGACGGCCTGTGACATAACAGTAGATCTGGAATTTAACTGGATGTTATAAAATAAGCTTTTGACAGAATCACTTTTAATACCAAGCAGTTATGAATACATGTGTGGTGTTCGTGTACAAGAATGTGACCAAATAGTACACATTCTGCATTACATTCATGGAAAAATAAAAGACAGTATACACTGGTTTAAAAAAATGATTTTATCAACATATCTTCATTAAAATACAAAAAATACAGTAATGCACTGTGTCCATATGTACTGCATTTTTACTGTAAAGCTGGTGGTCAAGCAGCAAATTCATTACTTTTAGAGTTGATTATATGCGGCTGGGAGAACAGCATCCTCTGAAGAGCTTCGCTTCAGGTACAGGGACCTGAAAGGAAGCATTTTGGCCCCAACACGTCTAGCTTAAATTCTGTTCCATTTAAGTAGTAACAAACAGTGCAGCTTCACTCATTCACTTGAATACTTGTTTCATCATTTTACTAAAAAAAATCTGTTAATAGTACAGTGAATTAAATCCCATGATATGTCAGTCAGTATATAGACAAATCTGGCGAGCGATTTATCAGTTTGGCCCTCTAAGGCCGCCATTGCTGCAGTGTGCAGAGTAGTGGATAATCACTGTACTGAAAATGGATAGACATTAGGTAGTGGCCTAGGTGGATGTTATTTCTTTTTTTTTTTTAAACACACCAATGGGAGTGGAAGTCACCATTTGCCCCCAAAGCATCTCTGTCTCTATGACAAACAGTTGCATTTTACAACAGATGAATTACACAATTTAATAAATTAAAATGTTATTCTATTAAATATTAAACATGATATCAAATTTAAATAACAGATATAATTATCTAGTTTTGTATAAATCATCTGGTTGCTCTTTTTTCTTTTTTGCTCTACTCTATGCAGAGTCTGGCCCAGAAGCAGGGCAGTCTTCCATGCATGAAAGGCTTGTGGATTTCACATTTGTTTTTTTTCCTCCATATTAAAAGTTGCTACTTACTACAGGTTCAATCTGAGATCCTTGGATATAATAATTTTGTCAACCTGAAAAGGCACCGTAAATCATCTGAGAGTACCATGCGAAACAGTGTAGCAGTGACAGCACACTGCAGTAATGTTGCCTAATGTTGTCTATTGCCCAGATTCGTCTATATGGTTTATTAGTGCACAGTGCTGAATCATTGAGACCCCGCTTTAAGACCAGCACATACATAAAACACATGGTGCAGAGTCAGTGCCGTCCCATCACGTTCTTCCTCAGGCTTTTTGGTTGGCTTCACCAATGCATATTGTTGAAGCATTGGAAGCCAATATCGGCCCATGTTGCCACTTGTCCAGAGCTCTCACCACCACGCAAAGACTCTTGTGGCCAACTAGATATAACAGCCACAGACCACAGCAGGCCTGACACAACAATGGCTGCTGAAAACACTTTGTGTCTTGACCTTTTAGTGGAACAGCTGTTGAAAGAAGAGTCTTCATGTCACAGGAGTCTCTCCAGCATATTTGTCATACAGACATCATGTCCTTTTTAATTGGAAAGATGTCCCATGTCAAACCATCGCTCCGAGGAGTGTGTCCAGAGGGGAGGAGGACACGGGTTACCCAGTGGCTGGAGGTTGGACGAGGAGATAGAGAAAATGGTCAATAGCACTAATACAGGAAGGTTCAAGTTACATGTGGCGGAAATAAAGTGTTTTGGTTAATAAAAGAAACAAAAATAACCTTCTCTTCTCCACACCAAAAAATATCCTCCAGTTGTTCAGCCTGCCAAAACTGAAAGGGTTTTTGTACACCTGGTTGGGGACAGGAAGCCAGAGAAGTCAATGTATAAAGTCAATTGTATAAATTCATTGTCACCTTACACAAGGATACTGATTTCTTTGGCACATCTGATGTGACAGAATATTTGGCCCAGAGTTTGAGAATAAACATTAGTGTAGACATGTTCACCTTCCCCCGTTTCGCCAGGCGTTTGGTTTCTTTGCGGTTGATGTGTCTCTCTATACTGGTCTCACCCATGGATATGAGAACCGCATGCCAGATCGTCAGACCTCCCAGAGCCACTCCCACTGTACTGAAAAGACCAAGTCACAACTGATTTTATCATCTGATAAGTTGGCAAAACATGTGTGTGTTATGTGAAGGTGAATTTAAAGTGGCTACAAAAAAAGTATCTGACAATTACTTTACCTGGTAAGCACCCACATGTAGATAACACTCTTATGAATCACCCTTTCCTTGAAGGTGTAGGGGGGTGATGGAGTCTGATAATGGGTCTTGCCAAGAGAAGCATAAACAAACAAACATAAAATAACAGGTTATAAAAGACCATCCATCGCGTTCACATTCTGTGAGTGTTTTTGAGTGGGTACCTGGCCAGGGGGCAAAATGCCTATGAGAAGACCCATCCCAGTCACAGGAACCCCAGGCTTTTCCGCATCCACATGCTTAAAGCGCTAGAGGAACAACCCCCGAGTTAGAGATAGAGGCAGAAGAGTTAGGGGAAAACGTATATTAAATCCCAAAAAGAGAAATAAAAAAGATATAGAAAGCAACAAGCCACATAGCAAGGTGTTTGCAGGTATCTGAGCTTTTAAGATTTTAAAGACCTTGTTAAAAATCGGTTTTAGCTCAATTCAAGACCCAATATTGCAGTGTCTCACCTCAAGAGCATTGTATGCATCTACGAAGAGGTTTCTGCCACTGATGCTACAGTACACACACCCCATGGTCAGGAACAGACAGAATGAAAAGAAGTAACGGTGGTTAAAATGGCCCACGCAGTTATTCAACCAGGCTGGGATCGAAAACATTAAGGAAACATTCTCTTTACACCGTGATATTTTCACAAAATATCTTGCAATCATGCAACTCTTTGTGTTTCAGAAAAGGCCAAAGTTGAAAACTGAACAGTGAAACCTGGCGTTTAATCACGAAAGGATACGACAATGATGGTCCATTTTCAGAATGCATCTGAAAAAATAAAAAAAACACATTTATCTTTTCAGTCCACTGTCTATATAGACCCATAATCTCTGGAGTAACCACTAATTAATGGTAAAATGTCAATTAAGGGCACAAAAAACCCCAACTATGACTTACCTGTTACAAATACCACAGTGGTGCGTTCTAGCTGGTTTAGGAATTATGCATTTCTTACAGACAGACACAAATGAAATGTCATTTTTCACCTGTTAGGCAGAAATAAATTCCAATTAAAAATGTGTTACAAAGTTTATATAACCTGGTGGCTGTATATTACTTGACAAAGAGAGATGACATCTTCTTACTGTCGGGGGAAATCCAGGTGAGGTCTTGGTGGCTTTGTAATAGTGGAAAACGATCATGACAAGGTTCCAGTGTCCATAGCAAAGGTGCCATGCTATCCAGCCTGGGGAGTAGGTGTTGAGCGCCATCGGCAGTAGAACCAAATAGGCGATGAGCAGGATGGAGCTGGTCAGTATCACCACCAGACACACAAAGACCTGGTGGACACACACACACACACACACACACACACACACACACACAAGGAGTGAAAGCAGAGATGAGGGTCACAGAGTACACAGACGCAGTCCACCAGCGACTGTATGTAAAAACAAATTCATAACCACTTACCATTCCAAACCAGCGGGTGATATGATCGACCACCCAGAACACCGGTTCGAAGACTGAGTCGAAGACGACATCCGAGTCGGTGAGCGAGTTGAAGTAAAGTGAGTAGACCAGCAGCTTGATGTAGGCCCAGACCTCCCTCAGCAAGACGGGGACCCTGCTCCGTCCTTTCCTGACGCACACCCGCAGCCTCAAGCAGCGCAGCAGGTGGAGCAGGGAGCCGGGACACCACCGCATCCTGGGCATATGACAATATACACGACTAGAAAGCAAAAGCAAGGAGATGCACTGAAGAGAGCCTTCCATTTGTGTCAGACCTGGCCTCGTGAAAACACCTGTCATGGTAGTAGCAGCTTATGCACCATAACTCATATTTGCAGCAGAGTTGGGAAAATGTAGTGAGAATTAAATACACTGTAGGAGATGACAGTGTATTGATTCATGCACGTTGTTTAACATGTTGTTAAAAAGGTGACATTAACAATAGTCTTCAAAGCCATATCATTAACATAGAACCTGCTTTTCTGCATTCCAGGCTGCTAGAGGGTGGAGTAGGACAGGGGTCACTCATGGATGATCCATCGGGTGTAGTATAATGTTGGTATTGACCAGTGTTAATACTCCGCCCCTCTGCGATAATGCTGTAATTGTTTGACTGTTAAGCTTTTTTTTTTATGCTAATGCTTACACTTACTTATGGTCTGTGCTGAAGTGCACCAAACCTCACCAAATCCCTCGTATATGTAGATGTACATGGCGGAAATAAACCAATTCTGATTCTGATTACATGAATTACGCGCCCATAACCTAATGGGACAGGTTATGAGCGAGTAATTCATGTAGTTTACACAATTAACCCCTTAGAAAAAAAGAAAATATCGGATATATCATCATGAGCACTGCCACAGAAGCTCCTAAATCCCCATTGTTTAGGCATCATGTTTACCCATTCAACGGTTTAAGCGTCACCGTCTGTACATTACATGTCAACATATCAGGGAACACTCACCTTCCCCTGGGAACAGACCTGGCGAACCAAACCACCCGTTAGGATGAATTAAAAAAAGAAAACAATATTATTATGATTCTCACATTTTTGAGAAGGAGTGGTGTGGGAGTGGAGCTGGGTTTTGACGGTCCCAAAATCCTGCGCTGTGCTTGGTGCGCATGCGCGAACACCATGACGGGAAACTGAGTCAGGAAGTGTTTGTAAATATTGGTTGTTGGTTTTTTTTCGTGGATTTCTTATCGGCGAATGTTTTTTTTTTTTTACTCATTTGTTTCCTATTCATTTTTATTTATTAATGATCAAATAAGTACACAAAAAACACAACCATCTTATAAAAAAAACATCTTTGCAGAATTGTGGGTATTGTAGTCCTCAGTCGAATGTTTCGCGCATGGCTCCGGGCAGCTGCTGCTGCTGCTGCTGCTTTGTGAGCTGTTGTACATTACGTTGTATTTTAATTTAATTTAATGATGTCCTTTAAGTTCGACTTTGATGTGCACGCACAAAACTTCGGCCCAAACGACGTGGATGAAAGTCATTTGTCAGATGTCAAGAGCGGCCATTCAGCTCAACATGTGAGTACACGCACTACAAACACATGTGCAGCTGCTTTGGTTTTGTTTGGTTTACGTTGAACTTGTTGTAGATAGCTGGGCGTTAACAGCCTCTGAAATGAACAACTTGACAAGTGGAATTAACAAGACACGTAAACACGTTGATTTGACCTAACCATTCATGCTGTTTGTGTTTGCCAGGCCAAGGGCAGTGCCACCCCAGCAGAGCCAGTCCAAGAGGCTGAAGAGCACTTTCCACCGTCTGACCCCCACCCACTCCTGGCGGATGCTGTCTCAGAGACGGTCACTGTGGCTTCTCTCCCAGCTCTCCACTTCTTGAACGAGACCGTATTTGAGAAGACAGCCTTGGAAAGAGAGGACAGGGAGAACATTCTTTCTCGCACCGCCGATCAGAGGTCCGACCTGATCTCTGGGGTGTATGAGGGTGGTTTGAAGGTGTGGGAGTGCACCTATGATCTCCTGGAATGGCTTGAAAGAGACGAAGAGTCATTTCGGGGCAAGAGTGTTCTGGATTTGGGCTGTGGGGCTGGGCTGCTGGGGATACTTGCTCTAAAGAGAAATGCCACACAGGTCCACTTTCAGGACTATAACAGCACGGTTATAAAACAGCTCACATTGCCGAATGTGCTGCTCAACAGCCAAGAGGGTGACAGTGATGGTGGTAGTGATGATGATGATGAGGATGATGAGGATGATGAAGGGGAAGGAAATGAAGAGAGACAGATAAAAGATGGTGAGAAAAAGGAGAAAGATGAGAAGAAACAGGACCTGAAGGATGGAGATCCGGCAGTTAAGAAAAGAGCCATAGACCCATCTCAGTGCTCATTACTTACCAGGTGTCGTTTCTTTTCTGGTGACTGGACCACTTTCCTTGCTTTGGTTTTGAAGGAAGACCCGTCACCAAAGTATGACATTATATTTACCTCAGAGACCATCTACAACACGGCATACTACCCGTCACTGCACGAGGCACTCCAAAAACTGCTCGCCCCAGATGGATTGGTCTATCTGGCCACCAAAGCGCACTATTTTGGGGTCGGGGGTGGATTGCACCTCTTTGAGAAGTTTGTGGAGCTGCAGGGTGTTTTCTCCTTGGATCACCTGTGGGATGGGGAGGAAGGGCTCCAGAGACATGTAGTGGGCCTGCGTTTCAAAATGGAAAAAGACTCTTGAGATAACCAAGATAAGACTTAATTAATCCCCAAGGGGAAAATTCAGTTAAGCGGTCTTAACCGCCAGTATGTGCCTTCCTCATTGTACATTTACATGTAGGCCACTGACTTAATTTGATATATGCCAGGTAAACAAAATACGGAAGTTTTAAATGATGCTCAAGCTCAGGAAGAATTACCAAGTACTACCATGGACCCTGCAGGTTTGAATTGCATGAAGTACAAATATGGACTCAAATTAGTACCTCAAAGACCAAATAGGATTACAGGAATGCTATATTTTGTTAAGATGGCTTTTTTAATATAGATCGTAAAAAAAAATTGTATACATTACCAAATAAATAAATGATGCTATCTCACCTCTCATTTGAACTGTGAATACTTGCACGTCTTCACTTCCTGTATAGACATGAATACGTCTGCCACTTACTAAAGTGCAGTTGAAAGGGGCTGTTAGAGGTCTTTAGATGCGTGGGGAGGAGAGAAAGGAAATGGACTCACTGACCTTTGCAAGTGATTTTCCCCAGTGTTCAAACAGCAGCATGAAAGCCCGGCTTGTTTCTGAAGTCCAGCACAAAATGTCAATTGCAACTTATCCCACCAGCCCAAGGATGGAGTTTGAAAGTGGATTCTAGAGTCACCGCACATCAATAGCAGGGCTCTATGGGGTCTCTGTACCTCAGTGCATCCGTGCTTCCTGTAGTTTGGTTCCGTAGATGGAGGGTTTGAGTAAGTTGGGCTCCAACTCCTACACTGAAAAAAATAATCGGATTGGAGTTGTTGGATGAAACTAAAATAATGCTTCTGTTTAATGTATATTTTTAGATTTACTTTACATTTAGCTCCGATGAATGTTCCCTCTTTGGGGACATTTCATAATCGTCTTCATAGGTATTGCTTTAATCTAAAGCAATACCTATGAAGACGATAACACAAAACAAAAAGCAATTCATCTAAATGAATTGCTTTTTGTTTTGTGTTATATGGACAAATGTATCCAAATGTAATTGCTATCATTGAAATCAACAGTCACCTCAAATTATGTTGTTTTCTCAAAGTAATTTGAGATGCTTGGTTTATGTTATTTACAAGACAACCCAGATTAACTGCTATACAGTTAATACGTGGAAATCTTGGGCTTATGCACTTCCTCCAAATGTATGGGAAGCGAACTGGGGTATTTTTTTCAGAGCTGAGCAACTTTCCGTTGAATCACCATTTTTACATCCAGATCACGGAAATGCATTGAATGTGATGATGAACATATTTTTCTACGGAATTTTATACTCATACTAGTCGAGACAAGTTCTTCATACCTGTGGAGTTTGTTATAAAATATGGGGAAATCACAAATTTTACATAGGACTCAAAACAATGCAATAGTGTGACATAATAGATTTGTATTTTTTTGAAGTGAACTCGTTTTGCATTCATCGCCTGAGCATGTGAGCATGTCTGTGTTCTGTTTTACAACATAGTGTATCACGTCCATGTCCTGTTTCATCAGACCTGCGAGGCAAACAGAGACCATTTGGGGTGGCTGATTGTACGATTAAAAGCAACTGCAACACGTACCTGAATAAATTACTGTTTGTACAGGCATTCAAGTAATTCAACTTAAACGTTCAAATTGATTCACAGAGAAATAAACAACCACAATGCACTGAAGTGCTGTATAGGAAGTGTAACTTACCCAGACACGGTTTCTGTAAAGAGATTATTTTAAATGTTTTCTTCTATAAGAATATCAATGTAAAATACAGTGTTGAAAAGTAACAAAGTACAAGTATTTAAGTAATGTATCTGGACTTATAGTACACTTATAGTACTTTCAAAGCAAGACAAATCAGGATAGGCTGAGCAGAAAAATAGGTACAGTAATACTTTATGCCATAGTATAGACTGAATATGACAAACTAGTACCTATTTACTTGTACTTAGGTAGAAACATAAACATGGTACTTTCACATTTCCTAGAGTAATTCTGTATGTGTGTGTGTATTTGTACTTTAACTGAAGTAAAAGCTCTGAGTACTTCTTCCACCACTGGTACAATAACATTAAAGCCTATTGAACAAGAGCATACCTATGCCACAGTTTTTGCCAGCCAGACACACCAGCCACACACCTGCATGGATCACGCTACTATGATGTAATTTATCTAAATAAATACGACACACAATAAGGGCCAAAACACCACACCTCGCTTCCGTGAAAACTCTATTGAAATACGATACAATATAATTTTTATTGGAACCTCGAAATGTCACCTTTGAGGACATGACGTTCTTTTACGGTGTTTTCAACACCCACGTTGTGTGAACATAAGTTTCCATTTTCCCAATAGGTAAATATAGACTATCTGTCCTTCTCTCGCACACAACTACAGCTATCCATGAAGATTGTGTTTGTATATGCACGCTGGTCATAACGCATTGTGTTCGCTTCATCACCGTTGCTCCTCTCAACAGCTGTTCGTGGCCTGTGGGGGAATTCCTGGTTCCTCCAGTAGAGCCTTTCCACTGCTTATGGGAACGGGGGGCAGGGCCGGTCAGATGCTTTTCCTCAGAAACTATTATGTGTTGATTCACTGTGAGGGGGTGTGCTGCTCACTCCCACTGCTTCCTCCTTACTGGGAAGTGACTGTCAGGCTTACCGTACGGAGGGAGTGCAAACAGATAGGGAGGGAGGCTGATGTTGATGTGAAATGTGTTGGTATTTAAGGTGCTTTTCTGTGCGAGCCAACCAGTATGCTGTCTTCTTCCTTTGGGCTTGGAGGACACGGGAGAGGGAGCTGGGGGAAGAGAGACAATGGCCGGTAGAACCCCGCTGCTGCTGCTGCTACACCTCTGAGGCATCTTTGGCTGCGATGGAGGCGGATCTTTCTGTAAAAGATTGAAATTGCGAGACGGTGATGGTCATGGGATGCTTTTTAGAGGAACTGTATCGTGTATGTATCCTGTATTTGGACAGTGAAGTCACCGGTGAATGATGTAGGTAAGTATTTAGGTAACAAAGATTTTAGACTGTTCTGGTAAGATTCTCAGTCCCTGGAAATGAATACTGGGGATACATTTTAACAACAGACAGCGATTCTTTCTAGGCGAAGTTTGTTAATATGAGTTCTGAAACTGGTGAAATTAGACACAGTGTATTTATTGTCCCGTAACCGACAGTAAAACCGGTTGTTTCGCTATCCAGCTGCTGGAAAGTTAGGAGTTTCCCAAACGCGTTCAGGTGTGGCCTTCCTGACAAAGTTCATTGTGCTTTGGTGCCTCTGTGTCCTAATGGAATGTATCCACACTCTAAATTAACTACAGCGAGGGTTTTATCACTGAGGAATCTTCTCGTTCTAGTCTCACCGTCAATATAGATGCCAGGTGTTGATTGGGCTGCGTGGAATGGAAAATGCTGCCTCAAACAAAGTGCTCAATGTTTAGTGGCACATTTTGCCAACTTCCCAGAGTCCAAAGATAAGTTGCTGGACTTTACGTTAGTAATTATACTGTCCTCATGGTCTTTATCTCCGAACTGTTGAACTGATGAGTCATTTCAAAACCTAGCAGAGTAGTATCACTTTAGCCTGATACACCAATTGCATCAGCCTAGAGGAGTGACTTTCATTTCAGTGCCTGCGAAACATTTCCAGGAATTAATCAGAGGAGATGGATGGATGGATTCCCGCGGTAGGTCGCGTCTCATCGCAGAATTTTAACTTGATATGAATTTCAACACAGTTTTAAAGTTGATAAAACAAAGTGACTTTTAACCATGAGTTTAAAGATGTATTCATTAGTTCTGTATTGAAATGCTCGATGGAAGGAGACAGCGTGTGGGAAACCGACCGGTGAAGACTCTACCATGTGCTCTGCCATGAGAACTGAATTCCATAGATGGCTACTTCAGTGTATCGTCTATGGGCTCAGTTCTTTTGGCGTGGCACGAGTTTGTCACCATACAAGACGGCACCGAAAGACCAA
>OMKR01102002.1:0-12199 GCA_900302355.1 Cyttopsis rosea
GCGGAAAACAAGATGCAAAGAAAACAACGTGCGATATTTGTTTTAAATTGGAAGCGTTTATTTGTTTAGTTGGACAACGAGGGTCCGTCCAAAACGGGAACCATGCTGGACCTCCTCAGGGTTCCCAGCCTAAGGAAGCGAGCTCTCGTCATGAACTTCGTCTGGTGAGTGCGTTGTTCCCCAAAACGATCAGCGCCACGGAAAATGATCCCTTGCGGTAAAAAGATGCATTTATTTCCTCTATTTTTTTCCTGATGTCGTCTCTCCATTCTGTTCTGTTGGTAGGTTTTCAACCACTCTGGTCTATTACGGACTGAGCCTGAGTGTTGGCAGTTTTGGGCTGGATATTTACTACACGCAGTTAATTTTTGGTATTGTAGAAATTCCTGCAAGACTGGGAACTATTCTGATCATCGAACGCTTAGGGAGGAGATGGACGACAATGGGAGCCTTTTTTGTTTCCTGCTGTGCTTCCCTTCTGATCCTTGCTATTCCAAAGGGTGAGGTTCAGCCGCAGACCATTGTTTTTATGCTGTTTTTTTTGGTTTTAATGCACGATTTGGTTCATCTTCTCGCTCAGACCTTCCCGTCGTGGTGACGTCCATCGCCGTGCTGGGGAAGTACGCTGCCACGTCTTTAATGGCCACCATCTATGTTTATACCGCAGAACTGTATCCTACTGTCGTGAGGTAACCGCACAAGAGACTAGTGATATTGAACATTTTAAAGTGGTAATCCGTGAGATAATTTAGTTAAAAATATTCTGTACAGTATATCATATTTTATCCTTTTCTTTAGCCGGCGCTTTATAATAAACAGCCTTTTAATGTATTTGTGTCATGCGTGTGCTCCTCTACTGTGTATGCTGTATATGCAAGTGCCAGGATGGGACGTAACCCATCCAACACAGACGATGTTACGGATTGCCACTTTAACCTCAATCTGTCCACTGGTATATTTCAGATCTCAGAGTGCTCTCCTCCATGTTTTTCCTCCCCAGGCAGAGCGCCGTGGGTCTGAACTGCACGTGCGCTCGTGTCGGGGGGATCCTGGCCCCGCTGGTCCAGCTCCTGGAGGTCCACCACGCCGCCCTCCCCATGGGGCTGTTCGGGGCCGTCTCCCTGGCCGGGGGGCTGGTCTGCCTCCTGCTGCCCGAGACCCTCCACGCTGAGCTCCCGGACCACACCCGGTACAGTCCGGTGGAGAAACTACAACTCATTTAAATTTGTGTTTTTTGTAGATTAGATACCTAATTTGTTCCCAGAGGGAATAAATTATAATAAATAAAATAAATAAAATAGAAAAAGCACTAATAAATTAAGTAAAACAATTAACTAGAAATGTGAAGAAAATTAAAAATATACAATAACCTACAAATTAGCAATAATATAAAAATAAAGAATAAAAAATTGGCAATAGTGTCTAACTCTACCACTAAATTATAGTGGCTTTAAATGAGATATTCTCTATTAAAGTGACATTATATGATCTGTTTTTTTTCTGTTAAATTGACAATCAATATGAACTCTGTTAAAAGAAACTTTGCAATTTTATTTTTTATAGGTTTGTTCTTATTTGTTAGTTTTGTCTTCTTATTTAAAAATTCTGATTTGTAATTCTGTTTCTAATTTCAGAACACCAGTTGGGGCTTTTAAGGCGGCCGTCCACAATAATGAGGAAACGGGGATGAGAAGCACAGAACTATAGATTACACACAAACCATGAAGACTGGGGCATAATTTGCACCAAAGACACACGGAGGGATTTCCACTCATCCTCAGAATCAATGGAAAACATAAGTTAAGAACACTGAGATACGATTCATAAAAGTAATTAAAATTGATATGATGAATTATGATTTGTGAGCACTTACATTCATTCTTATATATATTAAAACAGACATTTGCCCGTAAAGGTGCAGTGTGTGGAATTTAGTGGCATCGAGCGGATCATCTACGTGTACATGGCGCTCGATCTGTCGTGGGAACCACGGACTTGATTTGGCCAAATCGATTAATCCTTTGTTAGATATTTGCTGTAGTTGCTTTAAATTTAGATATTATGTTATTTTCGACTGACAAAAACACACTATGGGGAGGTTTCGCAGACGGGTTTAATCTAAATCAGGACTAAAATAATCCTATTTAAATTAATTCAGAATTTAAAAATGCCTTTCTGGGACATTTCTTAAAGGTGCAGTGTGTAGAATTTAGTGGCATCTAGTGGAACGGACTTGTCAGAAATGGAATATAATATTCATCAGTGTGTATTAATTAGTGTATAATCCATGAAAATAAGAATGGTTGTGTTTTCGTTTCCTTAGAATGAGCGTTAATATCTCTATGGGGGCTGGAGCCCCTTCCACGGAGGCCACAAACCAAACCCTGGCTCTAGAGAGGGACTTTCACGAGTTTCGCGGCCCCGTAGCTTCTCCTACACGCGTTGGTTGCAATCTGCAACCTCACCACTAGATGCAGCTACACACTGCACCTTTAAATATAAAGTACATCAACAGGAAAGTGTGATAGCTGGTACACTTGGGCATTACTACAGTGATTATTATTATTGAACACAGTGTTTACATATAGAGACTATAATGAGCAATTTTCTAAAGGCCAATCAAAACGAAACATTACAAAATCAGGTTAATAATTCCTCATTGCATGGCGCCTCAAATAATGCTTCAATCCGTGCCGTTGTCATCGACACCCTCATGTCAAAAATCGAAATCTAAAAAGTCATGTTCACGCATCCAAGTGCACCATGTTGGGGGTAGTATCCTCCGCATCCTCGCCAGACTGGGGGGGCTGTTCCTTCACGCCTCGGACTCCGGAGGCTTGCCGTCGGTCCCGGTCTTCAGAATCCAGCGGTCCTTGTGCTGGGCGCGGCCGAAGCCCTCGTCGTAGTTCCCCTTCGTCCTGAACAGCTGCTGGTAGTGGAACACGCAGTAGAGCGCCCCCTGCAGGGGGGCGTAGCTGTGCATGCTAGCGGAACACACGGTGGAATTAAACTGTTAAAACCCGGCGTCTGCAAAAAGCTGCTTGTCAGTATTATTCGGGAAATTTGAATTGGCGTTCAGATCATAGGTCAGGTTTTCACAGATTTGACAACAAATGTAATAATTCTACTAAATCCCACGACATTTTCATTTTGCATTTAACGTTTATTTAATCTCCAAGATGATGACCAGAGTACAGCAGAAAGAAAAGCTGCGTCAGAATCAACGGACAATTGGAAAACATTCACTTCCTCAGCTTGTACTGACTTGATTAGTAGATTCCGATTATTTTGATTTACTAATATCGATCTTTTGATTGATTTACTTAGAAATGATGAATTACATCCATTATGCATTTCATTTTGTGAAGCGGATTCATTAAGTTCATACGTCACCTCAGCTTCTGCTTGCAGTGCTTACAACGGAAACAGGTTTTGTGAAAAACATCTTTATCTACGGTGATTTTCTCCATCGGATAAACGGGTTTCGAGCAAGTGGAACACGTGTCTCGGAAAGACGGCTGTTGAAACTGGTGGAAGAATGAAACAAAATCACCAAAGGATCAAAGTCTTGGGAAAAAGACCCTCAGCCAGGTAATCGTGGCGGAAAGTCATACTGGGTATTACATGATCCAAACAACAACCGGAAAACACCAGCAGCACGGGCTACAATGGGTAATCAAAGTTCATCAACAAGGTAAAAACTAAAAAAACAAATATTCGATTTTATTCAAAACAAAATAATAAAAGTAGAACACAAAGCTATCAGAACGCTTTCACTGAACTCATTGATTTAAGTCCTCGTCCCCCGTATCTCCTCTCCAAAGTCACGGTCTTGTGTTGACGGGGAGCCGCACCTCGGGGTACGTAGTGACCCGATGACCCGCTATTTGCCCCGCGGAGGTCGTCACGGATTTCGGCTGAGTCGTGACAACGGTGGAGGTGGTGGAGGAGTAGAAGCGGTTGCCCAAGTCGTCCGTCCTCTCGTAGTCCTCCCTCACGGTTTTGGTACCGACCACGCTGAGGCCCTTCGGGTCGGTCTGCACCCCCAGGACGCCGGGCTTCGGACCCCCCCGTTCCGCCGCCACCTTTCCGGTCCGGTAATCGGTCGTACCTTTGCACTTCAGGGTCTTGGTCGTGCGGAATTTCTCCTCGGCCTTGGGGCTGTGCTGGCAGGCGGGGCAGGCGGCGGTCTCGGTCGGCTGCCCTCGAGCTTCGCCTTTCTTCCTGGCAGCGGACTGGATGGAGATAAAGGCCGGGGAGGACGAAGGACCGGCTCGTCGTTTGGCCGAGTGAACCTCCTGTCCTGGAATCCGGTCGTACGGCGGACCCGGATCTCTACTCGCGGCAGCGCTCTCCTGGGCCGGAGGCGTCTTCGTTCTGCTCGATCCGATGCTGATTTTTCGGATATTACCGGGCGTCGGAGATCCTCGCACCGTCCCCAAAGACTCCTTGAAAAGGCTGGACAAACCGGCAATGTCTGAGTCCGATTTCAAAGTAGAGACAGAATAGATGGCTTTCCTTATGGCCTCCTCTATATCTACAAGTCTGGCCATGGTCTGCTCTTTCAGATTCATGATTTCCTCGCTCGCTCTCTCCAGATCTCCAAAAACATGCGCCATGGAGAACTTGCTTTCAGCCTCGTCTTTCCTCTCGACTCGGTCTTCCACCGTCGGCCGTTTTTGTTTCGCGGGTTGACGGGCGGCCACCCAGCCCGGCACGTTTTCGAATATTCCCCTCAGGGACCCGACGTCGACACCGCTTGTGTCCTGCTCGATTTCTTTAACCCTGCTAAGAATGTGCTGCAGCTCCTCTTGTTTTAGCAAATTGTTGAAGATTTCCAGGGCCGTGCTTATGTTTCCTTGCATGATCTCGTCCATGTGCACGGACAGCCTCAGCCGCCGCTCGTCCTCCGTCTCCAGCTTCGCTTTCTTTTCCCTCATCACAACTTTTGTTTGTTTAAGGCTTTCGTCAACTATTTGTCCACGGATGCCCGAATTGCTGCCGGATGGACGAATGAGGCTTCGCTCTGACCGAATGGTTGAATTATTATCTCCAGATGTGTGGTGTTTCGGGGGATTGTTCTCATTCTGGCTTGTTGTCACTCTTTTTGGCTTTGCGGGGGCATTTTTCACTGAAATCTCTGTTCCCTCTTCGGCCTCGTCATTTCCCTTCAAAGAAGAATTCTGGGGACAGCTTTTTTCCGATGCGACATTAATTTCATTTGACGCGCTAACAACAATTTCATCATCTGAGGTGGATACATCACTAATTTCTGAAGCCATTAAACTTTGATCTTGATCCTTTAATTGCATTTTCTCTGGAATCTGGATCGTTTCAACAACCGTCTGATTTATTTCCTGCAATTTGGAAGCTGCCACGGCTGCTCTTGAATCTGCAGCTTTTATGGAAAGGCCTGTCCGCTCACCTGATGCTGAAGATAATGCTTGAGGTGGTTTCTCCTCTTTGGTGTGTTTTTCCATCTCAGTTGTGGCATGTTGCTGTGTACAGGTTGACCGGTTGTCTGTATGTTTTGCCCTCAAATACTCAGGTTTAGGAGGAATGGCTGGTTTTGGACCCACGGTCTTAATTTTATTCTTTGAGGAGTTTCCTGTGGCTGGTTCAGACGTGGTTTGACCAGAGCCTGGTGGCTTTGCATTCGCTCCACTCAGATCATCTGCGCCTTCAGCCTCCGGTTCCTCTTCAGTTGATTCGGTGGAAGGGACAAGCTCTACATCGGAGGACTTTCCTGAAGACACTGTGTCTACATTTGTACATCTTTGTCTGCAAGATTTGGAAGAGTTTCTGTAAATCATAGCTGCTCTGAAGTCTCCCCTGCTGACGTTAACACTAGATCGTTCCAAGGCCTTCAAGGCGGTTTGGATATTACCCGACGCGACGTTGTCCTTTCCTTCCTCGTGACATTTTGTTTTAGAATCCTGTGAAGAGATCTCCGATTTCAAGGTCCCTTCCTGGGCGACCTCAGTCCCCTGCTGACCGTCAGCACCATTGACCCCAGTAGAAGGCTTTTCTTCTGAATCAGCGTCCACGTCCCCATGCTGACGTTCTGGTTCATGTTCTGAGGCTCTGCAGGAAGCGGAGGGCGGTGGCGCTAACGTTTCGTAGCACATCTTCCGTTCTTGCCCCTTTTCTTGATGGCGACCTGCTTCAACTTCCTCTTCCACAGCCTGAATTTCACATTTCACCGCAGAGGCTGGATGTTGCTTTGAAAGCTTCTGACTTTCCAATTGTCCTTTATCCTGGATCGCTTGATGTAAAGCTTTAGCATCCATTGTAGCTTGTTGGAGGCTATGGATCGCAGCTTGAAGATTGGACATTTCGTCTTCATCATCTACAATCTCAACTAACTCAGCCTGGTGGACTGCGTCTTCCCCCCATAAACCAGGTCCAGCTCCTGACCCCTGAGGTGTATTCCTGCCACCGTGTTCTTGGTCTTTACGAATACGAATACATTCATTGTCACATTTGGTAGAGAGACCAGAATGGACGTTTCCATGTTTTGGTTGAACATGGCTTTGATCGGCAGAGAAGGCGTTTTTCTGACTATTCGGATCTACCGGAGAGCACTTTAAAGGCCCTTCTTCAAGCTGATGTTCTAATTTGTCTGAATTCTCCGGGACCGTGGCTCCGGACACAGCCTGGGTTTGGTCAGACGGAAGTTCTTCTTCTCCGGAGTCTGTTCGAAGTGTTTTCAAATACTCCAAATCACCCTTCTCGATGCAGCTCCTGAACAGTTTTACGTTCCCTTTGACCTTCACCTCGGGCCTCGTTGATCCTGTACTCGTTTGGTCCTGAGTGCTTGTCAACAGACAACTTATGGTTGACTTTACGTCGCCTTTCCAAATATTGTGGATGTTGGTTTTAACATCATCAGCTATCGTATGTTCCTCTCTATCCAGCCCTTGAGGGGGGCAGTAGCTTTTCACATCTCCTTCTGCGTAATTATACAGGGAGTAAACTGTGACTTCAGAACGGCTATTCCCATCCTGCTGAATTATCACTCCTTTAGTCAAAGAGTTATCTTGGTTCAGCATATCTTCTATAAGCTGAACAACATTGGCAGTTTTAAACTCCACGTCTTGTTTGGTGGTGAAGTGAGGCTGGTGGACGGGGACATCCACGACAGAACACTTCACATTTCCTTCATTGTCTTCCTTCAGGTAAACCACTTTAGGCTTTAGCTTCGCCCTCGGGAGCAACTGAACTATGAAGTTCTGAGCACCTCCCTCAGCCACCTCGTCACGTTCTATCTCCGGTCCACTCTGGGATATCGCGTAGTTCGCCTTTTTAGCTAGCATCGTCTCGTTCACTTCGATGACGGACCCGTGTGAGTGTAGGGCACCAAAGCGATACAGAGAGTTTAACGTTTCATTGATTCTATGAACTATTGTCTCCATTTCTTCCTTGTTCTGGTGCCTGATTTTGTCAAATGGCATGGATTCAAAGAGCTGGGCTCTGTTCTTTACATTAGTTGTCGGAGTGTCCTCGGTGGCCGTGCTGTCCGAGGCCGGGTTACTGATGGATGAATGGTTGCTCTGAGTCTTATCGATGTTTGTTGATATAAATGGGTTATTTTGAAAAAGAGCTTTACTTGTTTGGATTTTCTCCCCGAAACAACCTGAATTGGGAAGGCCGGACTGATTATTATAAGCTGGTTCAACAACAGAGACTCCTTTCCTTCTATGCACATTTTCAGAGAATTCATCTTCATCGCTCTGCCCAGAACCCTCTGCACATTGCCGCTGCTCGCTTTTGACATTTGTCCAACTTCTGATATTGTTGGGTAAACTCTGGTCACTGCACATTTCAATCTCTGTCTTTGGTTTTTGCACAGCCCTGGTTCTATCCTGAACATTGCCTTTAAGCTTCTTCGGACTGCACTGAGAGCTCTCCAGAGACTTGCTCTCAAACATCCTCCTGGTTGAATGAACATCTACTCTAACGATCTCCTCCTCACACCCTTCACTAGGGTCAGGATTTGGGAAATTACTTTTGGCGACTTCTACCGTTGCTTTGGCCCTCTCTTCACGAAGCCTCTCCTTGGACTGTTCGAACAAAGCTGACGTCCTCTTAACATCTCCTCTTTCCATCGTTTCGTCCTCTACGTGCTTTTTAGGGGTGTGGGAGTCCTCTTTGTTGCCCGGCGAACAGCTCTCAAACATCCAGCGCCTGGAGAAGACCTCTCCCTCGTATCCGCTTTCAGCAGCTGTCAGCCCACCCTCCGGTCTCAGAACCTCAGCGAGCTCCTCGTCCATCAGCCCGTCCAGCATCTTCAGCTCTGGGTGCGTGTGCTTCAGGAGTCTCCTGAGCTCACATTTCTGCCGCTGCTGGTGCAGCATTGCTCTGGAGGGTTGAGTCGATGTCGCGGGCACGGGGGGCTGGGTGTGATCGCCGGTAGCGTGTTCTCTGGCCGAAGGAGCCACAGCTGGGTCATCTTTCACTTGCTGAAAGTCCTCCGCCATCTTGTGTAAAGAGCAAAGACAGACTTGTCATCGGCATGCTCTTGGCAAACTCTCCAATGAAAACCATGCGGCAAGGCAAGTGGTCAAGCTTCCAGGAAAGGGGGTTAAAGGTTGCCTACCTGACCGATATAGACGCAGTCCACATGCCACTCGCTGGGTTAGCAAAAACCCCAAAACAACAAGATGTGTTAAAGTTTAACAACAGCTGACAGAATTACCAGTTTTAGACAGAGAACAAATCAGGTTAAAAGGTTTCAAGCTTATTTCTATATCAATTGACATGTTAGTGTAATGGCCTCTCCTTCTCAATGAAAACTATGTGCTTCATCTGGTATGCATATTAATCTGGTATATATATATATTTTTTTTTCAATTAATTAATTAATTAATTAATTAATTAATTAATTAATTAATTAATTAATTAATTAATTAATTAATTAATTAATTAATTAATTAATTTATTATTTTTATTTAATTTAATTGTTTAAGTAAATGCTATAGTTAGGACATCTATATCATCATGAACATGTAAATCAAACCACAGCCACTGTAAGGAAAAGGGCCAACAAACACTTATTCATGCCGTCTATCAGGCCAAATTCAGCATTTTCTCTGCTTACCTTGGTTGTTTTGCCTTGTTTCCCACGTTTGGTCTGATCTTGTGCCTGGGAGGAATCAATCATCATCAATCTTGCAAAACTTAATTGCTGTTGAATTTGCTTTAAACAGTAAAAGGTCATTAGTTGGATTTAGGCTTAGCTCATTTGCTGCAGCACGTGCCTGTGTAACTTTTAAATAATTTAAAAAACGATATTCTGTATTACCTAATTTCAAGTGATCTAAAACAATGATATTAAAATAGATTGGGTAGGTCATCTAAGAAGTATTTTCTTAACTGACCATCATGAAATATAACAATAAAAAAATATCAAATTTTGTCATTTGCTGTGGAGCACCGTTGGTATTTAAGCCACTGTGCCTGGGAACTTCTACAATTCAGAAGTGTTAGGACTTAAAATGCATCTCAAATGACTTTGTCATGAATATCAGAAGGGCTTTACTGATATCATACCTACCTGTATCACCTATCCTATACCTATTACAGTTATTGATAGATAGAGTCCCCTGCATATTACACCATATATGAAATGTGGTAAAAACACGTACTATTCTTAGGTTCCCCGCTTGTTCTGCAGCCGCCATCTTGGACAGGTAAAGAGCCGACATGGCTCTGACGGAGACGGCTGGTTTCTCCTGGACCTGGAGGAAGGAGCTGTCTCTGAAGTCTGCGATGGATCTCCTCTTCTCATCTGCAGAGACAAAACAAGCTTACATCAGGGTGGAAATGACCTTTGACCCTTGTCATAGTAAGATGTGTTGTGCTTTTTAAATGACTTTGTCTTTGAATTGCATTGATGAAAAGTGCTTAAATAAATAACACTACCCATATGTTTTAGTACACAATTATATTCTCAAGGGAAATCCCACACATGGCTCTTGGTCAGCAGCAAATGTAATTGATTGTGCCAACGCTGTGTTATGTCTGGACCTTTGTCATAGTATTTGAACAGCTCTTGCAGCGCTGATCGCAGATGGATCATTGTTAAATAGACGATGTTCCATCCCTTCTATGTGAAGCCGTCTCTCAGTAACGTGTCTGCAGTCTGTCCTATTGTATTCCAGACATACAACAAACAAGAGGCTGCAACACAAATGTCTGCATTTCTATTTAGAATAATATTATAATAATAAACACTTCCATAAGCTTCATGAGCCATTCTTAGATACAAAATAATAAAGTAGCTGTATCTTTAGTGCACCCCATGTAGGCCTATTTAATCTTAAAAACTCCTTAGAGCGTGACCATGAAATTGCCCAATTTAATTCTTTGGGGGATGGTTTGCAGAGTAAATATCCAATTGAACTCCGTTCTGTGAAGATTTTCATCCATGTTGTCTCTGAGGGTCGCCTCTTTAACGCCCTGGAACCCGAATGATGAGATGATTGTATTGAAATGTACTTCTATTGAGCAATCTCTATCGTTTCTCCCCTCATGGCCACTTAATATAATAATAAAATAATACAAAAACATATAAGTACAGTATAATTATATTATATATATTAAAAACAAATACACAGACAAATAACAATTCTCTCTAAAATACTTAACATCTTAAATAAATGTTTTTTTTTCCCAGTATGAGTTTGAGTATTTACATTTGACCATATTTGTTGCACTGGGAACACAGGTCTTAAAGGTGCAGTGTGTAGAATTTAGCGGCCACTAGCAGCGAGGTTGCAGATTGCAACCGACTGAATTCCCCTCCGTGGAGGAGGATCTACGGTGGCTGCGAAAAAAACGTGAAAGTCCCTCTCTAGAGCCAGTGTGTGGTTTGTCCGCTCTGGGATACTGTAGAAACATGGCGGTGCAACATGGCGGCCTCCGTGGACGGAGCTCCAGCCCCCATGGAGATATAAACGGCTCATTCTAAGGAAACGAAAACACAATTATTCTTATTTTCATGGATTATACGCTAATTACTACATACTGATGAATATTATATTCCATTTCTGCCAAATCCTGTTCCACTAAATGCCGCTAAATTCTACACACTGCACCTTTAAAAAACCTTATTATCCCCCAAAGGTTTAAATGATGAGATTCCACGCTGTTCCCTTCTCCTTCACAGCTGGAGGGACACTTTCCAGATGGTCGGATGAGGGAAAAAGTACAAAAGTTTATAAAACGCCGTAATTGCGTCCTCCATGTGGCGTGTGTGTGGAAGACGCGCTCGCTCCATAATTCATTTCCTCTTTGAAGTCTGGTCTAGACGGAGTGTCAAAGTGTCTGGAGCACCTCGCTTCAAAGACAAAAGGCAGCTGCACGCGATGATTTGAGATCACCCCGGACCCCGAGCGAAGACGCTGGAGTTTAAACAACGGCAAAAGAAATGGCCTTGGAGCGGTATTTAAGTCTATTATGGTAATTGTCCCAAATTTTTCCTGAGCAGCTGCCGCCGGGCACGTTCTAAATATGAGCGGAGCTTGTGGGGTGGACGCTCGGTCTGACCCCTGACTCCACTGACACACATACGTCCGTAGGTCTGGTCTGAATAAGAAGCTCTCATTAGAATAAAGAACCCTACATGTCAACACAACGTCCCTGCAGTTTACTGCGTTGGCATCGTTTAGCTCGGCACCTGGTGTCATCGTACCTTCCACAAACCTAATAATATATATATAGATATTATATTGTTATACGCATTTTTAGGTTTATTGTATATTGCCATTTTAAAATTTGTTTAAAAAATTCTTATTACTCTATTATTATTGCCTACTTTCTATCTGAATATACAGTATAAAAATTTTAATGAAAAATGGCAATCACGGCATTATACGTATATCATGACTTATATTGGTCATTGTATCATCATCAGTGCAAATCTCCAAGTCAAGTCTTCAGGTAAACAACATCAAACCAGGTCACGCTCCACAATTCAAAATGGCGGCGACATAAAAACCAACAGTCTTGATACTCACAGAGAAAAGCAGCTTCCGAGCCCCGTCTTCTCGACCGAATCCTTCAATATACTGCACATTATGTCCCTTCCACTACATCTGAGCGGTATGTTGTGTCTGTCATACTGCTCTCTCTCTCTCTCTCTCTCTCTCTCTCTCTCTTCCTCTCCCTCTCCCCCCCCTCCCTCCCCCCCCCCCTC
>OMKR01102004.1:0-10678 GCA_900302355.1 Cyttopsis rosea
CACAGACACTTACACTTGTAATTCTCGGCTAGATCCGTCGGAGTGAAAGCAGCGATTTGAGTCGCCCGCGACAGGGCGGATTACCAGCGAGGAATCCTGAGTAAAGGCACGTTCTCGCTCGGCTCGCTGCGCTGTTCTACCCCCGCCTGCGTGTGTGCGCGTGCGTTTTCTTAAAAAAATATATTAATCGTTTCTTCTCCGCACTCTGAAAGCCCTTCATCATAAAGCAACGCTAGGGGTCCCAACATGGAGCTTGGAGGACATGTTTTTAATTGCAGATGAAACACGAGTTACGGCTGAAAAGCCAATGAACGTCCCCCATCTTATTCACACACAATAATACAATTACACGATTAGCGCACTTTTATATATGGTGTCTAATGGATCAAAAACTCCCCAATCGGCTTTAATGTGGAGATAATGCAGCAGAATTAATTGGGATAGAGATGGTAATTATCACGCCTGATAACGCGCTGCTGTTTGATGGCCTACATTTCCAGCCTCCCAGATATGTTGTTGTCGCCGCCAGTGATGTCGCTGAAGGGACGTGCGCGTGGTGGCACATTCCCGACACCGTCTTCCGTTCACCTTCGATAGACGGCAGCCGCACAGGAGCCGGTAATACCGACGCATGAATATATTTTATGAGCGGCTTGTGGCTTTCCAGGCCGGCTGAAAGTGCGAGAGGCTTGAGCTTTGATCTCCCTTGGCACTCATCACAGAGATGGCTAGATCACTAACAGTTCGAACCGAAATCTAAAGTACGCTGATGTGATTTTTTTTCTCCATTTTTATTCCCCCCCCTGTCCACTTTCTTCCACCTCTGTCTTTCGCCCTATTATCGAGGATAGCTGCTTTGATCTGAGAGAGAGAGAGAGAGGGAGACAGACAGAGAGAAGGAGGGAGACATCGTTATTGTTACACTCTTCCATTCTTCCTCTCTCCCTAAAACTAATCATCATATTTTTATTATGATTTGATCCTTCTTTGAGTGATCACGGAGCTACTGTTTTCAACTGTTGTCTACAAAATCAAAAAATCAATCTATACAGTACCACAAAATCCAAAATATGCCCATGAATGCACTAAATACTACCGCTCTATAACTGCTCTGAAGGAGTCAGGGATAGGACAAACAACAACAACTATTGACACATGCATCCATCCCGTCCAATGGCAAACACAACACAAACCTGCCTTAGCACATACTGTACACACCAGAACCCAGATGTCTGTGTGTGTGTTTCAATCTCCATCTTCCTCCCACCCCGAGTCACTGTGTCTCCCTGACCCCACCCCCCACTTCACTCCTGCTGCCGTTTCCAGTTTATCTGAGGTGGCGAGGCAGACTGCCAGTCGGCGGGAGGCCCTCTCAGTCACTCCCTCACGCTCCCTTGTTTACTTTCACGAGTTGCTGCCCGGCCGCCCCAGCCATGCTGACGGAGTGTCAGAGCACGTCAAGAGGAAGTGTGCGTGTGCGTGTGTGTGTGTGTGTGTTGGGCTGGGTTGCAGGTGGGGGAAAAGCATCCTCAGAATCCCTGAAGAGGAAAGTATTTAGTGGGAACGTGTATGTGGGTGTCTATGTGAGGGAGGGAGAGAGAGAGAGAGAGAGAGAGAGAGAAGGATCTGAGGCAGCCATCACAGTCTGACAGAGAGTTGCTGGTTCAGAGCTCGCTGTGCAAACTATGCTCAGGCGTCTCATCTCCGCTCCGCTGGGCACGGCGCACAGTCAACAACATACTCTGAATGGCGATATTAGATATGACACAATATTTATTTTGTGTTAAAAATGTGTATATCAATTCTAGTATATGAATAGATGGATTCGGCTTTGTAGTCCAGTGACTACGGAGCCGAATCGCATGATGTATAATGTGGATTAAATGTAAACAGATCAAACATCTGCTCTGCACTTGTAGGCCTATGTGAGGGAATGAGATGTCAAGATATTATTTGAGAAACTTAAATTCAGTTCAAGTTTTGGATAATATTTACAGCTTTGAATGCTAGGCATAAGCCTAATATAGTAAGTAAAACCATGAAATTAGGCATATCTTCTAGGTCTACACCAAGACCAAAGTCTTCCCAATGCTCTGCTAGAGAGATAAACTGAAGATATTCCGCATAAAGACCAAAGATACACTTTTCTTGCATAAAAAATCCAATAATATCGTACACTTTGATCTATATCCTTTGAGGATCTATATCCATCGCCTTGGATGAAAAGTCGTTTTGGTGTTTTAGAATAAGTTTTGCATAAATTAAGACTTATTTGAAGAACTTCCAGCTTTTTGAAAAACAATTTAATCAGCATAAGTTTCGATATGTTCTTATGCGATGCTGAGCAACTAAAGTCCCTCTCAATACCAGAAAATAGAGTATTTTGTGAGCACTTAAGAACAATAACAATTGATGGTAGCCACACTATATCGCCTGGTGCCGTTGGGGTAAACAAAGATCGCTACCCACTATTCGTCACTTGACTTCGAGAGCTGAGAGTGTTTCTCCTCCATGCAGACGTGAAATAACAATAATAGGAAGCTCAGTAGGGTCAAGATTAGAGCCACGTTACAGAGGATGTTGCTCTAAGCGTGGAGCAGTCAGCATATTGTTATTTAGTGAGGACGGAAATGTTCTGTTATTTTGATTTGATTCCAAGTACAATATTTCCAAATCTTTCATCAAGAAATATTGACGGATTGACCAGCTTGGTATATTTCCCAGCTAGTTGAAGAGTTAAAGTTGCACTTAACTTTAAGCCTGTGAATGGAATCCTAATTTGTAGAGGTTTTAATGATTTGTTGTAATTCCCAGTGGGTCTTTTGGAGTGAACTTGTACACAAGAGGCAAGCTTCTTCATAGTGTTGTTTACGTTTATGAGAAATGTAGACATTTACATTTAGCTTGAAAATTGAAATTCAATTCTTCTATAAATGACATTTTTTGTTTTGCAAAATCCAGTTTCAGAAGTCACAAATTGTTTTTTTTTATGACCTAGTTTAAACTTCAGTCTGCAGAACACGGCCACCTCAAGACGTTGAGTGAATCTCTTCACGTCAAAACTTAAACTAAAAATATCCAATTAGCTCTATTGTACCTGTTATCCAAGCCAGATGTGAGAAACCACATTCTCACCTTTACCAATTGTACCAATATGTTATTCTCCATTTATGTGTTAAGAAATCTGCACCTGACATGTCACAAGTTCGAGATCTATTTGTCAGATTAACGAGACATACTTTGTCCTGTATGAAACAGACACATAACCGCAGCGCATGAACAGACTGAATCAAAGCCCACTGAGCCAAAGCCACACGAGAGGGAAAAACGAGAAGGATAGCTTGGGAACAAGATTGAATGAAAAAGCAGAGAGAGATTTGTGGGGATAGTTCTAAATGCTCCACTCTGGAATATCTTCAAGGGCAATCAGCTAAACAGCTGATATTAACAGAGCTGTGTGAAATCGATTGCCCAAGGTGTTATCTGCGCCGCAAAATGGCTGGTAATTAGTCACGGCTAAAGGAGTGTTAGAGAGAACGAGATGGATTTAATCTTAATAGATTTCACTGCACTGCAGATACAGTAGCTCCTGAGTCGACTCGAGTAAGATTATTCTGTTAAAAACATCCCACATTTGCCTCTTTTTTTTTTAGCTGGCACTTTTTAAGAAACAGCCATTGTGTTATGCACATGCTCCTCTATAGTACATGCCGTTTGCATTGTTGGTGGCGGGGTCTGCCTTTCCTGGCAAGAATGCAAAGATCGGCCAAGAAGTGAAAGGTAGCCGCGGTGAATTTGACTAGCGTACTGCAGCCAGTAATATGGATGAACATTCACAACAAAACACCCTGAGATTGAAGAATATCCCCGCCACCTCAAGTGACCAAGAAAAAAACCCAAATCAGTCGATCACAAAAAGGTCGTTTTAGAGCGAAGATGAGGGTTGACGTTTTGCATGGAATTCTGGGACTTGCAGTGTAATCCACCCAACGCAGACAATCTTATGGATTACCACTTTAAATTTGATAAAGAAATGTACGGTCATTTGGTGTTTTGGACTGAAAAATCCTGATACAACACCACTGAGAGATGTTGAACCATAATATTGAATTAGTGTCTGGCCTTATTGCTCCGTCCGACTCTTGGGCTTCTGACAAGCATCACACAATTGGCAGCTCTGCCCCTCGTTCAGGCTTTCCGGCAATAATTCAGGAGTCTGTATTTGTTTATGCTTAAACCTCGGACACGGAGCTCCTGGAGAGCACGGCGGCTGTTGACTTAGAGATCTGGATCGTGCATTCAGACAAAACCCCCTCAGCGAGTGATGTTGAACTTGGATCCGTTGCTCCATTGAGGTGTACCTGCAACCCCCCCCCCTGGGACAGGCCAGATGTGTTTGCACAGCAATTTCAATCCGAGATTGATGAAGTCAACCTCGGTAGTCGTGGCAGTTGAGGAGACCTTGGGCGAGTTCAGGCAGGTAGTGTTTTTAACAGATCGGGGCGTTTGCAGAGAAGGCGGCTGGCCATCAGAGCTGCGTTATCCTTATTATCACATATCCTGCAGTGTTGTTATAATGCCAATGCAACGCCCACCCGCCAGTTCAGTTCCAGATAAATGCCGCTACGCAAAGAAAATACTGATGGGAATGGGAAATAGAAAGCTAAATAACAAGGATGAATTAGAAATGAAATGACTATACCAAAGTCTCAAAGTGACAGAAAAAAATACCTAATGGTTCATGTTGTTTGAATATAATTATAATACAGAACAATTTTCCTGCCTGGTCTTGGTGCTCGCAGCAAAATAACTGTTTTCATTACGACAGAACACATTGCTATTTCTGATATCATAATATAATCAGAATATCTTTCAGTAATCTGTGTATAAATAATTATTGTTAGATCTAAAAAGCTTATAATTTATTTTCCTAAATTGGAATTTCACACAAGTTTTAATGATACCAAACAACAAAATGAGATTAATACTGAATTCTGAAAACCAGCCATGTATTTCAACATTTGGCAGTAAGTTACTTTTTTAATGAATTCTGTTTTGATGAATTCTTGGATTTAAAAGACCTGCGCCTGGTTGGTCCGTTCATGTCTGGTTTTTCTCAATTTTGTCTTTTCCAGAAGCTGAAACAGAAGAACCAGCAGCTGAAGCAGATTATGGACCAACTCCGCAACCTCATCTGGGAGATCAATTCCATGCTCGCTGTGAGGAGCTGAACGCTGCACGCACACAAATAAGTAAACATGTACGAGTACACACTTGCACATTAAACATCTCTCAAAACACACAAACACACTTCAAATATAGCTCCCATACAGCCTAAAGACTGAAGGGTACAAAAAGCATACCGGCAGACTACCAATTGAACACATACACACACGCACACAGGTCATACATGTAAAGTGCTGATAGGAGTACCTGGTCATCACAGGGTTCAGCAGACTGTCTGAGGCTGCACTTATAAATAAAATAAAATATTAGAGGGGCCTTGGCAATACACACCTACCTGAAAGAAGAGAAGAACGATGGATGGAAACATGTCTTATAGTGGGTGTTTGCTGATGAACACCCACTGCATTTCCCTCTGGGGATTAATAAAGTGTTATCTTATCTTATGATACAATTGCAGGTGAGAGAAACACTTGTTTTTCCATTCTAAACCCTGAGGAGTTGTATTCTATCACATAATATACATACAGTGGTGTGAAAAAGTGTTTGCCCCCTTCCTGATTTCTTATTTTTTTGCATGTTTGTCACACTTAAATGTTTCAGATCATCAAACAAATTTAAATATTAGTCAAAGACAACACAAGTAAACACAAAATGCAGTTTTTAAATGAAGGTTTTTATTATTAAAGGAGAAAAAAAATCCAAACCTACATGGCCCTGTGTGAAAAAGTGTTTGCCCCCCCTGTTAAAACATAACTTGACTGTGGTCAAATCAGGAAGGGGGCAAACACTTTTTCACACCACTGTATATATAGTATATAAGGATTAGTATATAACCACAACATTAACATTGTGATTTAGGTTTCACTTCTCAAAGTCATTTCCTGCGCTTGTGTGTAAAATAAATAAAAAGCTCAAACAATTTAATTGATCCTGATTGATCAGCGTGGTTTCTCCACAACAATGCGGGTTAAAGGTTAAGTTAAACCGGTTAACCAGTTAGATAAGATAAGGTTAGTTCAACCAATTAGGTAAGCTCCAAGCCTTTCAAGACCATTTTCAGGGACATATCCCCCATGAATGTTTGCCGTGGACCCCAAGAGGTCCCCGAACCCCATCTTTAAAGGGATATCTTAAGACGATTTAATTTCCTGCTTCCCCCCCTTGATTTTTTCTCCAGCTTATAACATCACCCATGTAGAATCACCATGGCAACCAAAGCAGATTCTCATCAGCGCTACCGGTTGGCGTCCGTGATGCAGAGCTTTTTAATGTGATTTAAGAGCCGGATATGTTGAAGGTTTGCTGCTCAAACCACAGTGAATGGTTTCACACCCTTGTGGAATTGATGTCCTGGAGCAGTGGTTCTTAACACGGGATCAGGAGGCGGACTAACGGGGCCAACAAAATCATTACTTATTATTATTAATGTTCAATCTTACACCTTAATTTCATTTCCACGATGTTAGCACTGTTAGAGAATGTCCAATATTGACTGTTTGGATTCTAGTTTCAATGTTATCTCCCAAACTAGAGTACACTGAATCAGATGTAACAATAAAAATTGGATCTGATCAAATTGATGCTCCTTTATATGAAAAAGGGTTTAGAATCGTTGTCCTACACCTACGACAGTGCTGGGGTTGAACCTGCGGCACTCGCAGTGGCAGGTGTCGGGGTCGAGGGGCTGGTGACCTGGACACACCACCTCGCACATGCACAAGTGAGAATATTGAAATATGGCTTATTATTATTATTATTATTATTATTATTATATAGGAACATTATTACATTATCACATTATCACACTGAGAAGACCTGGTGTCTCAGAGAGATGAACCGCTGCAAGGTTCCTTCAGCTTGGAAGGTTCAAGACTCGCTAGCCGTTGAAAGCCAATGGTCCACGGACATCTTTAAAAGCTCCTGGAGAACAGGGCTGAGTGTGAACATACCCGGTGGCACCACAGAGTTGTTGGGTATGTCTGCGGACACGGCTGGTTCAACTCCTTCTGAACAACCTTTCATCTGATGTTATTTTTAATACGAAGACTCCTGTCAAGAGACTCCACAGAAGAGCATCCCAGAGAAGCTGTCACACAGCAAGACTGTCTATCCAGACTTTGATTTATCTTCTGAGGTTTCTTTAAAGGTGCGATGTGTAAGATTTAGCGCCATCTAGCGGGGAGGTTGCAGATTGCAACAAATTGAATTCCCCTCCGTGTAGGAGAAGCTACGGTGGCCACGAAACTCGCGAAAATCGCAAAAGTGCCTCTCTAGAGCCAGTGTTTGGTTTTTCCGTTCTGGGCTACTGTAGAAACATGGCGGCGCAACATGCCGGCCTCCGTGGAAGAATGACTAATTTCATATTTATTTTCTTACAGATAGTAGTACAACAGTTAAAATCCTTCATTTTATCAGCTTCCTTTTTAAGTCTTAAAATCCACACAGAGCTTCCGAAAGAAAACTCCCTCTGAACCCCCCGAGACCCACCTCAGTGGGATTTGGTTTTCTTGATCAGATTACTTGAGCAGAACCAACCAACCCATGTCCACAGACATATCCAACAACTCCGTCGTGCCGCCAGATCCTTCACGATAAGCCCTGTTTTCCAGAAGCTTTTAAAAACGTCCTTGGACCGCTGGCTTTCAAAAGCCAAACAGGATTTGAAGACGCTTCGTTCCAGCGGTTCATCTCTCTGGGCCACCAGGTCTTCTGAGGTTGCTTGTGTCTTGCAGTCATCTGTCTAAAGGAACCTCAGAAGATAATTTAAAGTGTGGATTTGAACCTGCGACGGGAGCATTTAATGCCAGTCTGTGAACCCGTCACCACCTGTCCTGCTGGGAAATAAACTCTTCTACACAACAAATACTCTTGAGAACCAGCAGAGATAGATAGATGATGATGATGATGATGATGATGATGCTGATGATGATGATGATCATCATCATCATCATCATCATCATCATCATCATCATCACCACCACTGTTTGTCTCCCACATTGTTTGTGGACCTGGCAGAGAGGGAGGTCTGGAGGACAGGCCACATTTGGGATTGTTGTTGTTTTTAAATTATCTTTGCACCAAAACATCAAACTTTGGATCAATTGTTCATCGGGTGGTTTTTAAAAATAACTTTGAACTTTTCATCAAACCGTCGACGTGGAGAGAGAGACAGAGCAGAGCAGCAGATTGTTGCTTCAGCTCCATCAGCCGCTGCAGGATTAAAGTGCTACCTTATCCTGTCTTATCTTATCTTATCTTGTCTTAATAAGAGAGGGTTCCCACACTGGAGATCTGCGCTCAGCATGATGGAGCCAGAGCTGCGGTTCCTGGAGGTAAGATCCATTTGTTATGGAGGAGAATTAAAACGACTATTACTGCAACTCGTACTTCAACTACTACAACTACACTAATACTGGCACTAGTAGCCATCAATTTCAGGCAGGATCTCACGATTCGATTCTATATCAATGTATTGACATTTTATACATACATGCTGCCAACTTTTCGGTTTACATTCTGATGTGCGTGACTTTAGCCGATGTGCTGAAGTTATGTGATTTACACTGGGACCGGAGCTGGTGATATGTGGATATAATATGGATCTGGTGATATGAGACTAGATGGGGTCTGGGATTGTGGTTCTGGTAACATGGTGATATAGTAATGTATTTAAGGAGCGTTACATTAAAGTAATCTATTACAGCAAAGCAATGCAGTTTTTTGAACTTCACAGACTGTTCTACTGTTGTAATCCATGGTCAGAATATCCACATTAATAATGATTGGTTCTCTAGTGTTTGTGTGGAAATATCTGATGGTAGCACCGATAGTCATCCCTAATACAAAAACAAACTATTCTTCCAAAAATATTGTGATATTGGATTTTCTCAATATCTCACAGCCCTAATAAAGACTGGTTTGAGTACAACAGTGGACAAAGGCCATGGAAGCTTTTTTGGCCAGTACAGCAGTTCAGCAGTGTGGACGATCAGAACAATCACTAAATGCAGTTTGTTCAGAATGAACGGCTCGTCACGTTTTAGTTTTTAAAGACCAGATGGACCGACTCTCTGGAGGAAACGTGAGAAACAGAAACACCCCCCCAGGGAGACACACACACTGTGCGTGTGTGTGTGTGTGTGTGTGTGTGTGTGTGCGTGTGTGTGTGTGTCTGAGAGCGAGAGAGAGGGAGTGTGTACTGTGTGTACTGACGTCTTGTGTTTGTATGTTATGTATTGTATTTTTTGTATTTTTAGTAATTTTTAGTGTGTCTCGCTGTGTGAGTGTTGACGCTGTTCCCAAAACCTGAAACTAGAGTCACAGCGACACAGTGACCTGGATAGGCATAGAACGGATTTGGATTAACACTTTAATTGTCTTTTTTTTTGTTAATTTGAAATTAAAACTTGTAATGACACGTAACATCTAACCCTACTGATGGAAACTCAACTCACATTAGTTAAAATTTCCCCACAGGCCCTGTCCACAAGTATACTGTATGAATATTTTTGAAAAACATTCTCTCTGAACTGGAAACAAAGCTTTTGGAAAAGCCTTCCAGGGTGGAGACTTTTCAAAACTCTGTTTTCCATGTATTCGTGTGGAGGAAGTAAAACAGAGCTTCTTGAAAACAGAGCGGTAGAGAGAGAGAGAGGTAGAGGAAGACAGAGAGACAGAGAGCTAGATAGATGAGATAAATAGAGAGAGGGATAAAGAGAGGATAGAGGTAGAGGAAGACAGCTAGATAGAGAGGTAGAGAGAAAGAGAGAGGGATAGAGGTAGAGGAGGACAGGGTGGACAGAAGGAGGGATATAGAGAGATAGAGAGAGGGATAGAGGTAGAGGAGGACAGGATGGACAGAGGGAGGGATAGAAATGGATGGATTGGAGGACAGGATGGATAGAGGGATAGAGATATAGGGACAGAGGAGGACCGGATGGATAGATAGAGAGATAGAGGTAGAGGAGGACAGGGTGGATAGAGGGATAGAGGTAGAGGAGGACAGGATGGATAGAGGGATAGAGGTAGAGGAGGACAGGATGGATAGAGGGATAGAGAGATAGCGAGATAGAGGAGGACAGGATGGATAGAGGGATAGAGAGATAGAGGGATAGAGGAGGACAGGATGGAGTGAGAGAGAGATAGAGATAGAGGAGGACAGGATGGTTTCTGTTTCCTGGTGTTTAATATTTAATGGCGTTGTGGAGGAGCCTCTAGGATCTTCTCCTCCATTTACTCTCCTTCCATTACTACCCTCCTTTTTTTAACCACATCCCTCCATCGTTCAGCCCATACCCCCCTTCCCTTTTCCATTATCCTGTCTTTCATCTCTCTCTCTCTCTCTCATTATTTTTCCTCGTGAACGCTCACCTCTTCACCTCTTTTCCGCTTCAGAATACTCTGTTTGTTTTTAGACGGGGTGGGGGGGGTGATGTCCGCGGGCTGTTGACTCCTCTGTCTACACCTCTATCTACATCCCTCCATCCGTGGC
>OMKR01102027.1:0-14145 GCA_900302355.1 Cyttopsis rosea
AATATTCCTGGAAATCTTGTCTGTTGGCCCACAAGTAAGGGGTTTGGAAGTAAGTCTAGGCTTGGTGGGGGTGGGGAGATCCAGCCATGTGATAAGCCATGCCAGATGCACCAATCCCAAGTTCTGGGGTATTTCACCAGGTGTCATTAAAGGTTGCATTGGGTTAATTACCTATCGAGTCATTTAATGCTAGTTCCCGTTGTTCGCCACAGAGGAATCAATAAAACTGATTCTAAAAATAACCCAAAAGTAGTCTTCCGGGAGCTTGAGCTCCTCAAATTTAGAGAGATGAACTTTCATAGGTTGAAAACAGTTTCTGTCAGCTCTTTTTCGTGAATTTATTTGACCTTGTACCTAAAATATTGGTGGAAACAAATGTGAGTTGTTTTTTTTTCAGTCATTGGGAGTCACCCCGCGTGATTGGCATCAGAATCATTTAATTCATCAAGTGTTGAGAAAATAGCTTCGCCCGAGCGCTGCACACAGGCAATTGCGTTTACCACAGAACGTTGTCGTGATTTGGTTTAAAAAATACCGGAGTTCTCCTTTAAATAGAGACCGCAAAAGCAAACTATGTAATGTACCTTATCTCACTCATTGATCTCTGTCTCCACAGCCAAATTAACAGGATAAAAACATCCATTGTGTAAGTACACTCTCAAAATGTAAGACGTCGGCCAAAATGTATTTTCAATGAATGTGTTGTGATGTGTGTGTGTGATGCATTATATTTGTTATTCTGCCTATATTACACAATTTGATGACGCTGTTAACCCATAGGACTCATACTGCAGATGACATGTTACATTTGATAAATCAAGTCCACATCGATAATATTATCTAAGGAGATAAACAAGCATTCCAGTATCAAGTAGCTCGCTGTTGAGACTGATTACGGTGATGATGGACAAGCCCTGAATTTGCAGATTAACTTTGCTACTCACTATCCTCGCTGGCTGTTCCTGCAAATCTAGACTGACCATGATCCTATCCAACGGTAACATCATTAAAATAACAATGCCACAAAGCTACTCTGCAAACAGTGAGCTAAACTAATTACCACCTTAAACTGACACAATTAAATTCAACACTGCGCACTGTATTTCAGGGCAAGGTAAACTGAGGTACAACCTTGTGTTTGAAGCAGAAGTCGTACTGTCGTGACTAAACGTTTTCACCAAACAAGAATGGGGATGTCAAGTAATGCGACCCAGAGCTTTAGGTCCATCCAGTCCACTTAACTCAGTAACATTCTACATCAATGTGACTCCAGCAGTGTTTCTGGGTCTGCCCAGCCAAATCAAACCCACCCATATAATCACCTTGATGGGTTTAAACAACTAAAAACTTCCATTTGGGCACACACAAGCAAGGAAACAAGACTATGAACGAGCTTTTTTTTTTAACACGTCTGACCTCATGAATATGGATTGTTAATGAGTGGAAATGGTAGGGAACAAAACAATGGGGATGAGACTGCTCATTTGACCAATTCTCAAAGCTAGGCTGCGTCCATTTAACCTACAGTTGCAGTATTTACCATGCCATGGTTTTTTTGGACTTCAGTAGATGAGCTGTGTTTACTATCTTCTGAAAATATGTCACTATCCAAGTATTCTCCACTCTATGAATGTCTTTGTACTCTTTTTACTACTTTGTTAATAAGACTATATACAGTATGTGTGTTAATAAGACCATATAAGTGTTTATAATAGCATTTATTAACAGTTAATAGCATTTATTAGCAGTTAATTATACTTTTATTATGCATTAATAAGACTATATAAGTGTTAATAATAGCATTTATTAGCAGTTAACTATGCACTTCTTAACAGTTAACTATGCTTTTTGCAGCTACTGGATCTAAAGCGAGAACAAGGTTAATAAATCCTTAATTATGCACTTATTAAAGTAAAAACTTTTTTACCTTAAAACAACAGCTTCAGAATCATTTTAATGCTACATTGACTTGTAATATGGAGAATGGCACCTCTTTCATGCTTAAATGGATCTAAAGTGAGAACAATACCTTATTAAGGTTAATAAATCCTTTATTATGCACTTATTAACAGCTAACTATGCTCATTTGGAATGAGCACTACATGTGGCCAAGGTTGATAAAATGTGAATAAAACATTACATATAAATACAAATACTATAAAAACTATATTTTAGCGGTGAAGCACAAAAACACAGCTCTTTTAAAAATGTTTTTTTTTTTTGCTTTTCATCACTTTCACGTAAATGGCAACCACATGCGGCCACAAAGAGAATGTTCTATAAAACACAGCCTCAAACAGGCCAAAAATAGTACAATTATTAGTACAATTACAGTATCTTTCAACCTTGAGGTAAATTGTATATTGTAAAATATATTCTGAAAACGTTATATAAAACATCACTAATCACATCAACACAAGTTGGAACCAGCAAACAACAACCAGTTATAAAAATATGATATTTAAAATATGATGATAATAATAGTTTAATAAAAGGCGTCTGTAGGCATAATGTGTTTGTTGACTCAGACGGCGCTTCACTTCCGCTGTGTGACGTCATCAACAAGCGACAGCAATGCAGTCAGTGCCTCCATATCAGGTACAGGATATGTGTTGTCCCTGTGTCCACTAAAAATCAATTAAATTGTGTCTGTGTGTCTGTGCGTGCGTGCGTGTGTGAGTGATGTGTCCACCGGTGAGTGCGAAGGACTTGTCCCAATTAGTTGTGGTGTTTGAGGTCAGAACTATATCGTATCGCCTCCAAGCAGCGGAAAAGGCCTCACAGCCACCCATAAGTCCTGCAGCCGTGTAGACACTCCGCGACCGCAAGAAAGCTCCGAGCACCAGGCCCCGCAGCCACAGAAGTCCCCCCCGACCTCCAGAAAAGCACAGAACCAGCTGAACAACACCCACGCATGACCCCGAGAAGCACAAAACAGTCCCAGAGAGCGCGAGGTGACCCCACACCACTGAAGCACACACATACAACCCACTCCGATGTGCAGGCATAAGATGCACCCGTAAGCGCAGACCCCGGGCAACAGCAAAGTCTCTTTCCCATTCCATGGTTGGTAAAGACAAAGTGTCATCTGTTTTTAATAAGAGTTGGTATATTCTGGAAAAAATCATCGGAGGTGGGTGGAGGGTGTTATTCATTAATTTGATTTTTACTTTTAGAGATTGCTGCAGTTGAAGTTATTGCAAGAACCACCGATATCATACCTTTGGGTTAGAGTTGGGAAAGTTAGAAGTGAATTGTCTTCAAAAATGTGTTCCACATGAGTAATTCCTTGTCGTTTCCAAGACCTGAAAAATATTGGTTTGTTTTTAACCAGAAAATCTGGGTTGTGCCAAATTGGGAGTGAATTTGTTTGGAGATGGAGTGTAATCGCTGAGTTTGTTGAGTTTCCACCAGGCTGACAGTTGTTGCGATGAATGGGTTTTTAAAGCAATTATGGTTCTTTAGATCCAGTAAGGAATGGGAGATCAGATATTGATAGTTCCTGAGTGTTCAATATCTCGCCATCCATTGTCAAATTGTTGCTCTGGTATTAACCATTTGATTATAAATTGAAGATGGTTTGCCAAATAGTAGTATCTGAAGTTTGGGGCTGTTAGGCCTCTGCAGTCTTTGTTTTTCTGTAGTGTTGCTAATTTAAGTCTAGTGTTTCCAATATAATCTATTGATTATAGAGTCTAGAGTATTAAACCAGTTTACTGTTGGTTGGACTGGGGTCATTGAAAATATGTAGTTTATTTTCGGTAGTATGTTCATTTTTACTGCTGCTATCCTGCCAATTAGTGAGATGAGTAGGTTGTTCCATCGAGTGAGGTCTTCTTCGATGGATTTGAGCAATGCTAGGGTAAACAAATCTGACAGATTTGTAGAGATATCAATACCAAGATATCTAATGTTGCCTGTTGAAATGGTTAAGGGAAGTTTCTGGGTTACAGCATTCGATTACTCTCACCTAGAGCATCAGAGGTCTATAGGCACTCCTGGGGACCTGTAGGAACTCCTGGTCGCCACCTAATGTTTAAAACAAGCAGGGTTGGCGTTTAGGGCATGTATTATAAAGCACTTGCTTTCACATTTGTGACCTTAGGGTCACATTTTGAAATTTGACTATGATCGTCCGGGGGGTGTGTGCTGCAGACGGCAGCGCAGGCAGCACAGGCTCCTTCCCGCATTGGCACATCTGCTCCGAATCAGGCCAATCAGCGCCCAAGCAACGCCGATTGGTCCGACTTTGGAGCAGGAAGTTATTTAATGTTTGTTTGTCATTTCAGTAAGGAGAGAGGGAGCACATGTCATGTTACGAGCACTGTGGTTCCCTGGAGTAGGATGCTGATCCCTTTTCCCCACATCATGTCTATTATTTTGGTCAGCGAGCCTTTTAGTTTATACGAGTAGACAATAAAATACACGCCTAAGGGCGCCGTTTCGCTGATTTGTCTGTCTGTTCCAACTATGACAAGTGGCGATAACGTCACATTGACATTTTTGTTTTTTCACATGATATGAAAGTGTAGAATCACAGTTTCAAAACAAGGTATCACTTGTGGGTATCAAGCAAATATTTTGGAAGCTATGGCTTATTAAAGACGAAGGTTTGGAAAACAGAAGTTCTGAGAAATCAGCCCTTAAAGTATTTTCAGCATTTCCAGACTTTTTCAGCACAAAACACACATTTAGAAACACAATTAGTGCTTTAAATGGTTACATTTGGATAGTGCTGCACTCCTTCAATGAGATGATGTTGAATGTGTTTTACTGAAAACATGTTTGAATCATTCATTTATAAAAATATTGGAAAATGCATAATTCAAGTTAATCCTTTGATTTTAAGTTTATAAGTTAAAAAAAAAAGTCATTCTAAGTTCATGCTCACTATACTAGAATGACCCCTCTATTATTCTGTAACATTCCCATTTTATTTAATTTTTTTTATTGTTTTAGAACAATGATAGTTTTAAGAAAATGGCCCATTTCAGATCGCGCACACGCTCACCTATACAATCACCTATCGCAGAATGAATGGCAGGGAGGACCCCACCATTTGCATTCTGGGAATTGTTGTTTTCTGGGAGGGTCCCCCTCCGTGCCTCCCGCTGGCAGCACGGTTCCGTAGTATGATTGAGAGCTTCTGCCACCCTCTTCTCGTAATCCATAACAACACGGAGATGATATGTTTTCATTTTCATTTTCTTGCTTCTGGTGTTTATTTGTTGTCGTTTCTTTAGCGATTGTTTAAGGAAGTGACGTCAGCGCTTCGTCTCCTCTCTCTGCATCACCCAACATTGTTTTACCACACGAAGAAGAGCCGATGTAGTTGTTTAGACTAGATACAATATATAACATTATTTTATCAAAACGGTTTCACATTCTGACTTGACATCACACAGAATATGGAAGGATGATCTTGAGCTGCATGTTTAAATCAAATGGAACCATAAGATCGCCGTTCGCACTGTAGTTCCAGTGCAACAATGGGTGAGTAACTTTTTACCCCTGTAAAATGAGAGCGAGCAACTAGCATCAACATTTTATCAAATTTATATTTTATTAAAATGTATCTAATATTTATAAATCAAACTCAGTTTTGAAAATAAATTGAGAAATAGAAAACAACTTGACGAACATAAATCTGCTATACTCTCATTTTTGACCTAGAAAGGGATTTCCAGTGTTTTCCCCGTCTCCCCAAAAGTACGCGACTGCAAAACTTGCCGGGTTAGGACGTGGTCGGTCACATTTTAGGAATGAACAAGAATACACCAAACGACATAAATAATATAAAAATCATCCCATGCCCGAGGAGAATTCAATTTGCTGTAGTGAGAAAGTGAGACTGATTGTACATTGTTAGACGGGTTCATCCTGCCCTCTATTCAGTACTATCAACTATAAATAAAATTAAACTAAGTTAACGCAGACAGCAGCATTATCACAGAATCTATATTAATAAAAGATGAACTACGATACAAAGTACTGTATTAGAAGTTAACTGTTTCAGTCCACCGGGCTTTTTAACTACACGCTACACATTTGGCAGATAGGCTGCGAAGTTGCTGTCAGGCAGACATAATTGTCGAAGGTGTTCAATGTGAAGGTCCAATCCTGGTTAGTAACCATCCATCAAAGCTGCCGTTTGTTTCAACTAGAATCTGATTTGGGGTTCCTACAGATTGAGTATATGTTGTGTCTCTCTGTCTACTATGGGTGGTACTGTCTGTCATGTCCATTATGGTTTGTTGGTTTTAAACTGTACTGAAACCTCTCAATACATTATAAGCGTCCTAACAATACAGATAACAACACACAATTGTGCCAAGTAATCTATTACGAAGAACAACCACTTTTAGCCTGGGAAACAGACAAATCTGCGACCCTGATAACGCCCTTTGGAAATCGAAAATGAACTGAGAGATTACAGACTAATATGCATTTGCGAATTGGTCTGGCGATGTCAGGCTAAACCACTATATTAATCCCATTCTAACTTTGTAGGAGGGGTAGGCAGCCACAGCATGGCGCCCACAAAGAAAAGTCCCGGTTGGGTTCGAACCCAGAACCTTCTCGCTGTGAGGCAACAGTGCTAACAGCTGAGCCACCATAAATTCGACTTCACAATAACATGGAAATGCAATCGGACACAACTGGGCCAGAGCTCTATCCAGAGTACAGTCATACAACATCATCCCATTTCAGAACAGTGCCGGACTCCTCAGGCAGCAATAACAGCAATACTGGCAGTCAGCAGGAGTTTGTTCACTCCACAAATTCAAAAAACAAGTCCAGCTGTTCCTCCAATCTAGATCTATTCAGTCCCTTCTCCCATCTTCACATCTATTCTATCAACTCCCTGCTGTCAACCTACCACACAGTGTGTGTGTGACCGGGCCCATCCTCTTGATTGGCGTGAACTGTGATATCACGAAAGGACTTGCCCAGAGTGCGGAAGGACAGAATTTGTGTCAAGGTGCTTTCAATTATATTTTCCATCGTATGGAGGATATTTATCACCAATGGCTTGCTCCGTTTTATAGATTCTACACCAAAACTATATACTTCACATCAAACTGCACATTCAAGTATGAGTAATAGTCTTGATGAAGTGCTGTTGCTATTCTATTAACTTGAGATAAAGATCAATCTTCTCCTGTAAGCTAGATTTAGATCTAGCCAGGAAGAAGAAAAACACCCTTAAACCTTTGATAGAAAAGGGGCGAAGCAGATTTATTAGCTTTAGGAAATGTCTACAGTAGTGTTGCGGCCAGGATCAGAGCTTGTCCTGGAATAGACCATAGCCCTCCCCTGACCTCTGTGACCTTCCTGCGTCATATTCAGGCTCCACTGATCCACTCAAGGGGGGTGGTACAGACAGTTACCATACAGACCTTTGATTCAACATTATGAACTGTCATTCATGCCATCTTAATTTTTATTGTTTTGATGTTTTTATTTTGGGGGTACTGATGGTCTAGTTTTCGCGCTTTATTTCCAGTCAGTTTCATAATGTTTTGGATAGTTAGGGGAAATGACGGGGTCCGACGGCCTATGGTTGGCTTTTGTTTTTTCCATCTTTTTGTTCATTTTTGCCAGGTACTCCAATAGTGTTTTATTTGTTTTAATTGATTTATCTTTGTTAAACTTATAATAGCATTAAGTTAAATATCTCATGGTGTATGGTGACTGGAGTCAACTAAGGGACTGTTGCACCTGTGTGTTTCTTGCTTTAAGTACATATAGAAGAGACGACCTTGACCATCTAAAGGTTTTATGGTTATTCACATGCCATATGCTGCGTCAGCAATAGGGTCCTTCCATGTAAGCTAGTTCCTAGGAGGTGTAGGTACCAGAAGGGTATATAAACCTTGTCAGTTTAAGAATCTTTGGGCTTTTCATCATTTGACGGGGGGATCTCTCTCTCCCTCTCTCTCTCTCTCTCTCTCTCATATATTAAACATCTGTTCATGCATTTTACTTCATAATATCTGTTCTGTTGATTGGACTGTTAAGCTCTATAATACATACATGATGAAATTATGAATATAATTATGAATATAAATATTAAATATCATTTTTCAAATCCCCCAATTCGTGTTAAGTCTGGTTCAATTCTCCCCATCAGGTAGCAAGCTGTTTTAAAATGTCACCCTTCTCGAGGACTGACTTGGAGGTCATACGTAGGAAATCGGTGCCATTGCTCACTCCCTGGACTTCCTAGCCTGATATCAGACAGAATTGTCAACTCCGTCTCCATCTTCAGTCTGACATCGCCTCCACTGTAACCCATTTCCGTGGGGGAGGGGGGTTCGATTTTCCCTGACCAATCACTAGAGACCAACCTGAAGCTGACGTCCTTTTAAGTCGACACTGATGCAACACTAATGCATTTAGAACAGCCTCCATAGCAGCGTCTATCTTATCGGCCGCCATTGCTGTTATTACTCCTCCAACGGAGTTAGTCCCGCCTGTGGCGCTGATTGGTTAATCGTTAGTCCCCACTCATTGGCTAATCATTAGTCCCACCCGCTCATGATGCCGATTGGCTAATCGTTAGTCCCCCCGCGGCTATTGGGCCGAACGTTTTTTCAAGCGAGACATCGCCGTTTCATGTCACGATGCCAGACCGTAGGAATCAGTTCACTCAGTGGAGGGGGCAGGTTCAAAGGTCTGGACCCAGGCAATGGACTTCCTCGTCTTGTTCCCACTTCTTCAACTCTTCTTTCTCTCCACTTTTCCTCCTTTTACTCTCTCCAAATTGTATTTTCCCATTTTCCATGCCTTGCCTCTATCTGTTCCACTCAGCTTCTAAAAAGAGGACAATTAAGTTAGTCAGACCAAGGGCAAATGGCTATCTGAGTGGAACACTGCCACTGTGTTTAACAACCGTGGAATTCAGCAAACCCCGGATGTCAGCCATTCCAGATATTTTCCAGATCTAAAGCGGGCACAATGCAAGGCTTTAAGGCAACAGAAGTTTCCTTGACCTAAACTTTCGATCAGTACAGTGACACATGACTGCGGGTTAAAGTCTGTTTCCAGTAGGCTGTACAGCCTCAAAAGAAATTCCGGTTTTGCAAACTAAAACAAAAAGCTATCTTTAAATGTAGTGCAGCATTGTACAGAATAACTGAATGCATTTAAATGTAATGTCAAATGGCTGAATAGGGTCTGCAACGAAGAAAAGAATAAGCAACAATAGATAGAGGTCATTAGGAAACATGTGTCCATAACCCACTGAAATCTTTTTCTGGCCATACTGTACTTTTCGTCAACCCCTGGGGTTAGCCAGCTTTCCTGTTGGCTTTTTTAGCTCAATGTTGTAGTAATGAACAAGTATACCAGGCATTTTGCCTTAGTGCTACAATGTCCAAGTCACTCAGCAAGAATGTTCATTCTCTAGCCATCGCCTCCGGATCAACTGAATCCGTTTCTTGTTGCAGTGGCAGTAAGGAGGGCATACAGATGTAACAGACACCCCCCTCTTTATCTGATGCAGACTGTGGCCAATCAATCAACTGGCTCCTGAGCCGATATTGACACTACCTACTTGTAAATTGAATGTTAATTTTATGCCGCCTTTAATTAGATTAAAGGCGGCATATTTTTTCTCAAATTAAAAATGTTTTTCCCGTTTAACATAGACCACAAGTTGTGGAAAACTGATCTGTAATGATAAATTGTGGTTAGCTGAGACCAAAGTTTAGATGAAACAGTTGTGAAATAATTCACATACCACTGGAGGCCACACTGGATACACCGAAAAGCGAGGTTATGGGTTTGAAAAAAATTCACATTTAGGCTTAACTCTGCGTTGTGTCACCAACAGCAACCTGCCACAATTACTGCTGGTGGATGAAGTTCTCAGCACCAGAAATTTACAAACCTGTTTTTTATACAGTATATATACCATTAATCAAATATCTAAGAGTGTCAATAAACCGATGGTATACAGGCTGACCCTAATGTCTGCAAACATCTGTCTTTGATCTTCTTCACCAAAGTGCGTGAAATAACCAGAAGGTGGCAAGAAAACCCACTTAGTCTTTCAAGAGTGAGAAAAAAAAACAGAATGTGAATACATAGACAGCAGCAACTGACCCAGTTTGGTCATCTGGTCATCTTTGAGGTCAGGATGGATTTGCAGATTACTTCCTACAGCAGGCCTCTTCTTTATGTTTGCCGACAAATCACTCTGAATTCTCAAAAGACCGGTCCGGTCTTCTTAGAAACCAAAAACAAGCACAGCACAAACCGTCTTACCGGCGTATTCTGGGTCCACGTGGGGAGGGTAGAAGCGGAAGTTGATGAAGAAGGGGATGGGCATTCCATACTTGAACCACTCCACCACATAGGGCTGACCGTTGAGGGGGTGGGACGCGTCGCATCCCAGGATGACACTCTCGCCAGCGCGCGCCGTCACAAACTGGGGCTCCTCTCGCACTCCGTGGGCACCTGCGGTGAGGGTACGCATTTGTGGTCAGGCTGAGAAAAAGCATATTGGGAACACGTCTAATGAAGCCAGGTAACTGTGCCACCTTTCCAGATAGTGTCTCTAAATTAGGACCATGCTCAACAAAAAGCCTCTTGTGATATTTTGGTGGTACAAATAAAGTGATGTGGTACTGAAAGTAAACAGCTGCACTGGAGATTAATTAATTGTTGCCGGTTAATTGTTTTGCTAAAGGGTACGTTGGTAAAGTTTCTATATATTCAGCGACGTTCTTCTTAAACATTGCAAATGGCTGCTACAAAAAGAAAATGACACAATTTGTGTGTCATCACCCGTACTGGCTATATGATTTGTATTAGGAGCACCAGCTTATTCTCACAACAGAGTAGACAAAGGGTAGACAAAGATTTGCGAAAGAGGTAACGTGAACGTGGTCGATCTGATGTCCGGTATTACCTCCGTTTAAATGCAAACCTTTTAGCCTTCTCGCTGGAATCTCATCAATTAGTTCAGCCAACACTGTGTCTGAAGGAAAGCTTTTGGAGCAACCCATCAATCCCAAGCAAATTACTTTGCAGCTTGCCTTTATGACTATAGGGGGTAGCGTTTTACCAGTCAATATGGCTAATGAGACAAACTTGCGTCCCTTTGTGTCTGGTAAAGTAGCTCAGAACCACTGGGTTTGCTTAGAAGCCCTGAAATGATGATCTACAGCGGAGCTCACCACTCATTAGTGAAAGTCAGTCGGCTTATTTGCTTTCAATGGAGTCCAACAAGAGCCAATGTCCGCAGGGATGAGACATGTCAGTCATATGGGTGGAAATACTTTGTAGCATATTAAAAACAAATACACATCAATTATCTTCATAGACTTGGAGGACAAATAGCTCATCAAGTTGGTATGTGTGTCTGATGTGGGCAATAGTCTTTAAAACAGGTATTTTGAGTCTTTGCCATTTCAAGCAATTTACAGCTTCAGATAATCTATCTAATAATGCGAGGAATCTCTTTCTGTCTTTCTGTGTGTATGTGTCCTTTGATTATCTCAACAACCGTTGATCTGATCTACTTCGCACTTGGTGGGTGTGTCGCTGGGGATCCAAGGACATGCAGTGTCCAGTTTAGTGCAATTTGGACACGTGACATGCGTAATATTAATAAGCTGGTTGGTTAGCTTGATTAGTTTTGTCAGCATTGCTAATTCATGTGGAATCCAGAACTATGTCACAAAGAAGAAGGAAGAATTCCGAACAGGCATGGAACGGGCACTGCACTAGTAAGTAATAATCATAATAATAATAGTAATAATCACTAAAGAAAAGACAAATATCAAATGGTAAACTTGATTTTCACTTCGTAGTGCACCAAAGGTAACGCAGGTTTCAACCCTTTGAGGTTACCACCCTCCTTTAAGAACCGCACATCTAGTTTGTCCTGATCCGACAGAACGGTTCCTGGGTACAATCATAGAGCGTGTCCGACAGTACAGGCTTAGTCTTTGCATCGTAACTTTCCTAAAAAGCAAAACTGTCAGGACACAAATGGAGTGCAACAAAGGAAATAATTCCCAAACTGCCCATCACTCAAGCTTTTATCTGATGTACGTAGGAGTATTTGTATACATGGAATTAGACCTTTATGAATCCATATGAATGCACACTAATGATGAAAGTATTGCATACTATGGCCTGCGAGGGAAAGATGAAGAACAAAGGGTGTGAGTGAGTAAGGTTGGGCGTTGCAGTGCCGTGATGCCATAATACAATAAAAGGATAACTGAAGCAAAATACAGATAACAAGGTGAAAACCATTTACCCTTCAAATTCATGGCATTCATTAACCAGAGTTGCATTTCGCTTCAATCCTGAAAACGTACTTTTGTCCACTGAGTAATTGCAACAGCACTTTTTGATTAACGTAGCTGCATTCAATCAATATCCTATCAGTCAGAGCCATTACTGTCAGGCTCACCAAAATGTGTTGAAACAGCAAAAGCTTTCGAATGCTTGTGTCCTTGACTTGCAGTCCAAATGAAACAACGTAAAAGGTTTCCTGGTAAATAGGGGACCAGTATTTTATATTAAAGTGAATTTATAACTGTGATGTGGAAAGAAAACCCCTCATAAAGCCACTTAAGCAACTGAGCCCAAGTCTGCAAATATCATGTTTTGGTGTTTTGATGTTTGATTACAACCAATCATAAAAGTCTTAAATCCAGGATTCATGCACCTCAGTATGGCAGCAGGATTAGCAGAATAATATATATATATATATATATATATATTTTTTTTTTTTTAATGATTTTATTCTCCGCCAGTGGTACAATTGACATCCCCCAGCGACATGTAGCTTGTGTAGTACTGCAGTCAGCTTGTAAAACATCGCTGTCTGAATGCCATGTCACTTGACTGTGTGGATAACATACAAATAACACATTCCCTCCTTACATCGCTTGGAGGTTGTTCGATGAAGGGAAAAAAGGATGCCTGTTGGTGTGTGTGTGTGTGAGAACGTGCACACTTATGCTTGCTGGCAAATCCAGATAATAACGGAGGCTGTGCAGGAGTGCTTTTCCCCACTAGTGAGACCCCTCCTCTCCCCGTTGGCCACACACACACACACACACTCACCATAGAGACACGCACAGGAACACACACACCACCTCGAGCGGCACTACGTGTTGATTGGCTGCTGGTGACATCATCGCAGAAAGCACAAAAACAGCCCCCTTGGAAGGTATGACTTCACTGTTTATACAGATGAGAGGAAGAGGGAGAGAGGGAGGATAGGTTATGTGCTCATCCTCTCGACCCATAAGGGTTGAGCTCATTTACAAAGAAAGACCCAGGGGACAGAGACCGTCGGCAGGGTGCAGAGCTTGCAGAGGGCTGACAGGGTGTGCACAGCTGACATGGCAGCTACCAGAGCGCTTATTTTCATGGGATATATAGAGAGGTACAAGTGGATATGTGCTAATGAATAGATCACTCATATCCTCAATAGAAAAGACATTCTTAATAACGCGTCCACAGATCAGACATCCATTTAGGGAATATTGCACTATGGTCCTTTATGCTGTTGCACACACCGGAACAGGAAGTAGATACTGATTTCGAGATGTAAACATGCCGGCACTTTTAGCCGCTCATGACATGTTTGGTTATTGTCATTTCACTGCCAATTTCCATTAAAGCAAGTGAACAAATGGAATGTTGTTCTTATTTATAACCAAACAATTGGATACAGCCAAGCAAAGATCACCAGTACCAGAGAAGGACACAAATAGATGCGTGAATGGACCACGAAGACGTCGGTAAATCACACCACCCAGGAACTTGTATACACGCATGTGTCGTCGAGAAACGTGACTTTGGCTTATCTGCTTTGCAGAATATTTTATGGAATAACTGTGCTGATGGCGCCTGTGAGTGTGGAGTGCCCGATTGAGGACTGTGGCTACGTAGCTACGCACGCAGATGCAGCGGTCGTGGTGGCCATGCTGAACATACACGCCACCACACACGCCGCAGCCCCCAGGGCGCCAAGCGTGAATGCCAAGATGGAGAAACTCAGGCGCCCCTCCATAGCCCTGGCCGGAACGGCTGAGACTTGGTCATACTTCCTAACCCGCTGGGGTGAGTACAAAATGGGCACTAAACTCGTCGGACCCGACGTCGTCACAC
>OMKR01102030.1:0-17696 GCA_900302355.1 Cyttopsis rosea
GTTGCGCCCCGCGCCGCTGCCTCCGGAGTTCGGGTTTGTTCCGCCCGCTCTGTCCGCCTCCATTTTTCACCGTGTGAGCTTCGACCCGGACAAGGAGGTGGAAACAGGCCGAGAAAATACTAATAACGTCCCCGTTCCGTCTGGGCCCCGCACTACCACACCACCGTAACCTACCCTCCTTTCTTCCCAAAAGCTAAATTACAACGATTGGTAATATTCCCACTTCCGTTTCCTAACCTTCAAAGTAAAAGCGCGATCAAAACACTAAACCTATTCATAACATTACGAATAGTAATGGGGCACGTTTGCATTTGAAGCAGTGCTTAAAGCCAGATTTGTATATTTTAACGTTGTATAATATAATTTAATTATAATCTAAAGAAGATCTCGAAATTATACAGAGCAGCGATCTTTTGTTATCATTTTTGAAATTGTGTAAATTGTTGGTAGAGACGTTTATTGTTTGTTGTGAATATCTGTCTGTCTGTCGGTGATCCATCCGTCCATTCATATGTGCAGATGTTATGGTGTTGCTAGGACTCTTACTTTGTAAATCCCGATTTTCCCTCCTCCTCCTTTACTACTAGAAATGCAAGCGTTTCGATAGATGAAAAATAAAGCCCTCCCCTATTCCCTGTCCTAGATCAACGCGTTGTTCGGGCTGCCCACTTCCTGCCATTTTGTGAGCAGTCACCAATTGAAGTCCATTCCCTACTATTATCATAACAACGTTGTGTCTAGTTTCAAAATAAAAGCTCCCAGAAAACACGCCGAATAACGGCGATTTATTGTCATGAGCGCAGTGCAGAAACACGTCTACATGGGGAACAAAGACGGACTCAAATAGCGACAACATCGGGCATTACTTAGTTAGTTAGTTAGTTAGTTTAAGTGCGATAATGTTTGTTTTGGTGATATAGACATGAGATATAGACACCCTTTCATTGTGAGTAAAGGAAATATTATTTAAGGAATTACAATTTAATTATCAAAATATTCAATATTCAATATTTATAATCAATTCCTGTGGCTAAATAAAATATTTTTAAAAACACCCGCCCCCTATGGGCATGCTTTGTAGATATTTCTATTTTTATTTATTATATTTATAATGAATAATATTATACATTGGTAGGATGTTTAGAAAGATCTTTAGTCATTCATTCAAGAGATTTAAAAAAAAGTCAAGGCAAGGAAAATGTACATATAGTATACATAACATATTTAATAACATATTTAAATAAAATACAAACAATAGGGAATGTGAAGTTTGATGGTTGCCATATGCTATGGATTCCATTTTGGGAGGATCACTTCCATTCAATTGCATAGAGAAATCTCTCCGTTCATTTTCGATTTCCAAGGGGCGTTATCAACGGACGCAGACCAAAATGTCTCTGGACACAATTGGATAGTCCTACAAACAATCAGAGCAACGACACATGTGACGTAGGCTGAATACCCGCTAGTTATCCAGTTAGCGCTAGAAACCTGCCCCAATTGGATAGACCTACAACCAATCAGAGCGGCAACACGTGGGACGTAGCGCTGAACGACGGAAAATGCAAAATGGCAACTGTGATTGGCCCGACCAAAAAATGGTCAGGTTGAAATCTGTGTGAATGGGAGGGTGGCCCGACCAATCTGCCAGAGCAAATGAAACATGAGCTCGCAGATTGGTCTGGTTCCCAGGCTACAGAAATGGAGAAAGGAAGGTGGAAAACGAAGGGTCGAGGTGTCACACAAGATGGCTGCAAGATTTTCTGTGGCAGTTTTTCACCTAACAAGACCTCCAAGACATCTTTTAACTCAAAACTTCGCAAACCGACATTCACAGTCAATGTGAGTGATCCCGCACATATGGCGGCTTACTCCGGCAATGTTGACGTCAGCTTCACGTTCCCTATAATACAATACTAATATAGTATATAGTATACTTAAAGGTGCAGTGTGTAGAATTTAGCTGCCACTGGCAGTGAGGTTGCGGCGTCCGTGGAGGAGAATCTACGGTGGCTGCAAAACCCGCGAAATACACCAAAGTCCCTCTCTAGAGCCAGTGTTTGGTTTGTCCGTTCTGGGCTACTGTAGAAACATGGTGGTGCAACATGGCAGCCTCCATGGAAGTGGCTCCAGCCGCCATGGAGATATAAACGGCTCATTCTAAGGTAACGAAAACACAACAAGGGTTTATACACTAATTTATACATACTTATGAATATTATATTCCATATTCCATTCCATTTCTGCCAAGTCTGTTCCGCAAAATGGACAAATTCTACACACTGCATCTTTAACTTGTAATACAGTAACTTAATTATTATGATTTCATGTTTTTGTTTGTCGTTTGATTTAATTACAGCAATACTTTTCTCGAGTATTTAATCTAATAATCACAGATAAACACGTGTAATTATTACAATTTCGAGATCAATTGGTTATACGCTTAAAAACGCGGACGCCAGAGAAAGCGCGTTTGTCTTTTACTTTGAAAGGAAACGCCGGAAGTGAGTATCCCTCTTGTGCCGCTTGACAGTTATTGCTCGCGCTCTGTATTTTCATAGTCTAGCGGTGCAATGGCGAGCCCACGGTGCGCGGCAGCGCCAAGCAAACGCTCCTATTTGTTTGATGAAACAGCCCGATCGTAGACGCACCCGCCTGGGCCTTAACAGACAGATCTCTGCATTCCGACCCCCAATGTCACCGCCATGCAAATCGCCGGCAGTATTGCAGCGGAATATGGAGGCAGCGGGTTGGTGATGCAGGGCTTGATGGGCTGGGACTCTGCTGCCATGTAAGGTAGGATGTGTAATAAAACATGCGATGATTAAACGGTGAGTAATACACACTCGTTTTTAAAGCCATTCTTTGGATTTTATTTCTAATGTCACGCTACAACAGGGGTTCCCAAACATGGGTCCGCGGGCCCCTAGTGGCCTTGAAATAATTGACGGGGCCGTCCTCAGCCAAAGCCTAGTCCTGCAAGGCGGGCCTTGCCATAAAAATGTTACAATTAAAGGTACGGTATGTAACTTTTACGCATTAAAATTTCTAAAAAACGACTAGACCTATGTTACATATTTTGTTGAGTTGTGTATTTTGCATTATCCCAAATGTTGGTAACGGAGCGTTTCATTAGGTCGCCTGTCATGGCGTCTATCCCCTTCACCCCCTCTGCTGCTAGAACCTCCGGGGGAACATCAGACGTCAACAGATATCTCTGTTGTTTGATGGAGCGCGATTATTTATCGGCGTTTGCTGCGCGTTCTGTCGCAGAAGCCGTCCCCGTAAAGCGCACGCGTGTCAAATGAAGACAACAACTCCCATGATCCCACACTACTTCTGGCATCATCAGACTCCATCTTGTTTGTTATTGTTTTGATTGAGAGACCCCTAGCGGCAGAAATTACATATAAATTGCCAACAACACAACATCTATAATAGTATAATTTAAAAAATGCACATTTCAAAGTTATGAAAGCCTGTTGTTTTTCAGTTAATTAACCTGCATAACATCTCTGCAGATCACTGTGGATGATCTAAAAAATGAATGGCTAGGTTATTGAAATGCGATGCTCCCTCTCTCCCACAGATTATCTCAAACTCGAGAGTAATGGGTACCTGAGATCCAGAGAGCTTCGGGAGCTTTCCTTCGGCCATTTCTACTTATGAAAGAAAGTGCACCTGACGTTCAGCTGCCATGCGTGTGAGTTTCTGCCAGGGCCTGTTAACAGGAGCCATCATCCTCAACCTTCTCATTCTTTACTATGTGTCCCGGGCCCAGCAGCAAATGATGGAGAAGAGGAAGGACCTTGGAAGGGGCTCGAGGAGGGCCAGTCTATCAGCCTCCAACCTCGGGGGAGGACTCGGGGGCCTTGTGGGGCCTGTCAGTGGATTGGGAGGGGCTGGAGTTGTTGGGGTTGAGGGAAATGGCCGCGGACCCCGAGTAACGGTGCTCATTCGGGAGTTTGAAAACTTTGAGAACTACGTGGGGGATGTGGCACGTTCTTTCCTCCGCCAGAGGCCCGAGCTTCCCTTCTTAGCTGTGGCTGACACCTCGCCCTACCCTCCGTTGCTCCTCCCAGAGGGGGCCCGGCTCCTGGTGCTCTCCCCCAGTCCCGAGCAGCCGCCCCAGGCTCACAGGCCGGAGTTTCATGTCCAGACAGAGTTTGTGCTGTTGGTGCCTGACGGGGTGGAGCTGGAGCAGAGCCGTGCGGTGGAGAGACTGATCAGGGAGTTGGAGGGTGAAGGGGGTGGGCCTGTGAGGCTGGTTGCTGCCCCGGTGCTGGCCCGATCTGCTGTGCAATGTCTCCACCTACATGTCAGCTTGAGAGAGTGGACGGCCACTTATACACAGGCAGCATCTGGGAGCAGCGGCAGTGTTTGTACCGCTCTCCAGGGCGATGCAGTGGTCCTCATCCGCACCGAGGACCTCTTCAATCTTTCCGTACCTTTGGGGCTTCCACTCTTCTCATCCCTCTTCGTCCAGACATCACTAAGAGGATGGAAGGTCAAGCTGCTGGAGAGCCCCTGCTTCTCTGCGAGCCACCGGCCCCTTTTCAGCTCGGCTCACAACCAATGGAAGGCTGATACTCGCCTGAAGGAGGCCACGGGGAGGCTCATGAGGAGCTTTGGGCTTAAGCGCCTTCTGTTGCCCGACGGGAAGGAACAGTGGCACGGCTGCAGTAAAGAGACGCCTCGCTGCTTTGGAACCGTGCGAGACGACACCCCTGACTATCTCTACCTGGAGCGCTGGACCCCGCCCTGCTGCCTGCGGGCACTAAGAGAGACCACCAAGTACGTCATCAACATCCTGGAGAGCTCTGGTGTCCGCTACTGGCTGGAGGGAGGGACTCTGCTCGGGGCCGCCCGCCACCAGGACATCATCCCCTGGGATTACGATGTGGACCTGGGCATATACCTCGAGGATATACCCAACTGTGATAACCTGAAGAACCTGGACTCTGGCTCTCTGGTGGACGCTAACGGCTATGTCTGGGAACGGGCGGTTGAGGGCGACTTCTTCAGGGTCCAGTACAGCGAGGCCAACCATCTTCACGTGGACCTTTGGCCGTTCTATCCACGGAACGGTGTCATGACGAAAGACACGTGGACGGAGCACAAGCAAGACGTGGAGTTCCCAGAACACTTCCTTCAGCCTCTGGTGCCAATGCCTTTTGCCGGCATCACTGCCTACGGACCCAACAACCACCGTGCCTTCCTGGAGCTCAAGTTTGGGGAGGGAGTTATTGAGAATCCCCAGTACCCTAACCCTTCCAAAAAGAAGCTTGACAGAAGCAAACTATGAGATGGGATGAACGGGGAAAATAGGCCATTTGTGTTCTGTCATTTCAGTTCAGCCAACAATATAGCAATTCCAGCCTTGACGCTTGAGAATTAACCACAAAATAAACTGTGGGGATTTTAATATGGTGCCATGTTGAGAGACTTAACAGTCTGTTAACCTGATTTAACAGATTTGTTTTAACAAGGTTAATAATTATACATCAACGCAGACACCAATGCTCACTATACAATCACTCATTGCATTTATTTATTAAAATCATCCTCATTTTGAGTGAAGTGAGATGTTGCAATGCCTTGGTGTTCTCCCAAATAATGGATACGTTTCATTTTAAAGGGACAGCAAATAATTTGCCGTATAGACACTATTTCAGACTAACAACAAGGCACAAAAATATATCTCCATCTTGTATGTGTGAAGACACATGTGCTGTGCAGTATAAAGATTATTTATAATAAAATGTCATGCAAACAAATATGAGAAGCTACAGTTACATAATCTTTAGCAATATCTGAGATGTTGTACAAACGTAATTGATGTTAAATTGTTTAATAAGCTATTACTGGCCATTTTGCACTGATTTACATACTGTATGTTCATATTTGCACAATTTATGTTGGAATGTTAGTTTGTCGATGCCATTTGGTTCTTAAGAGCCGTGTCTGTATAGTTTTCATAAAGTGAAAAGAATGACAATGATTGCTGTGTGTCATGTGGTACTACTCAGAATGTTCCCTGTATCGAGTCAAATGTACGTCTTTGAATTTGGTGGACTTTATGTGTACTCTTTACAATACAACATATTATATGAAGCCCACACCGGCACGTGAGAGGAACATCATGTTGGAGTGTGTGTGTGTGTGTGTGTGTGTGTGTGTGTGTGTGTGTGTGTGTGTGTGTGTGTGTGTGTGTGTGTGTGTGTGTGTGTGTGTCACAATCTCTATTTTATTGACTTGTAAAATAAAGGTGTTTGAACAGTGCCATGTGTTTGTTCTCTGATGATGTGACACAGGCCAACAAAGCCACTAGATGGCAGAAGATGGTTAAACATTCTCTTAGGTGGTCAGAGCTGTTTTGTCTGATTTATCCAACAGGTCACCTCTGCTCAAAGGTGTTTTTATTCTGTTATCTGAAAGATAACAGATCCTGCTGCAATAGGATTATGTGCTGCATAAATGAAACACAACTGAGCTTGGCCATCGGTTGTTATGGCAGAAGTGGAATTGATAAGGACTACGGAAACATAACAATGTAGTGCCTCAAAGCCAAATAAGCCATTCCTCCACAAACAAAAAGCCCAGAAGTAGGAACACTCATCACTTGTTAAAGCAGACATCATGTTAATTCTATAGGGTGTCCGTCCGTCCAATAGTAAACAGTATGTACAGCTGTAAGAATTTAGCACAATTTTGTATTAATAAAATGGCCAATTTTTGGCTTTGCAAGCTTTAGTTATTTTTGCATGAAAAGGGACACAAAGATTTCAAAGATGTTTCCTCGCTGGTACAGTATGTTGTGGAGATATGGCCAAGAATGTGGAGTTGACTGGGAGTCGGAACTATATCGCTTTAAAATAATCGTCGTGTAATGTACGAGTCATTCACCATTTAAAGTAAGATTTAGACAATTGGGGAATTTACACAATGGGGAAATGGTTTGTTAAAAGTACAGTCAGATCAAATATATAAAAAGATTTTATTTCTTAAACCCAAGGACAGTACATTCAGTGTCACCCAAATAAGACAGTTCTTTGCAATGTGCATACTGGTGTGATCAAGTCCTGCACTACTGCACATAAACAATTCTTGTTTTAGATGTTTTATGCCTCATACGCACAGTTCAGAGACTTATGGAATGATTAATGTCTTTATAACTTCACACCATCTCATATAACCACTCAAGATAAAAAAAAAAGAGTGAATATTGCATAGTAACAGCTGAGGTGAAGACAGGCGTACTACAGCAGCCTCTGGTGATGGTATCGAATGTTGAATGAACTAAAATTTGGAGAAATGCTGAAAGATCCCAGGTCTTTGCAGGTAACATTTGCATAAAAGAAATAAAGCTCAATGAAGGCAAAGCTAAAAATAACCACTTTTAACCAAGTTTCCATAGAGAAGTCTTAAATACCGTTTTTTTTAGATTTTTAATTTAATTTGAAATGCAAAATTCAGACACCCTAACCATTTGGTACATATATTAAAAATGACTGGTTTATTAACATCTAAAAACAATTTTGGTGAACCAATGGAATTAAATAAACTTTAAATAGAGCAAGGAACAAAAAGAAAACACTTGCTTTCAGCGCTACCGCATAGGTACCATTAGAAAGCAGTTATCAATATCAATATTATCCATTTAATCACAGCTATAAGTCTCCACATATTCTCAAATTCCTATAGTGTAAAGCGAGGAAAAGCACAGATGTGTACCACCACGTTCCAACAGTGTCCACACTGAATTTCAAAATCTCAAAAATCTTTAATTCAACCTACACAAACAAAAACCCACCACAAAATGTCTACAATTTAACTCACAAGTGCCACTTTTGGTGACATTTGGTGTTTGACATGAAGAGAACTTTTCCAAATAATAAAACGGAACTTACCATCAGAACATAACATCATCTACCACTACTCCCTCCGGTTGCTATGGTTTGTTTCAGAAATAAATATGAAGTAACAAGAACAGAAATAAAGTCTTCAGCCAAAAGATAGTTTGCTCATTTTTCATAGTCAAACATATATATCCTAAATATCAATATCTATATATATATAGTCATCCTAAATTTTAGGCCTCAATAATCTCAACATACACCTACATTACACCACTGCACATTTGACATTGTTGACACACTCCCAAAATAACTTCATTCTATTAACAGGCGGTGCTTTTTAACCCTTAGTGCTTGGCAGAGAGCAACAGTATTTCAGAAACAGGGGACATGGTACAACAGTTAATTCAACAAATTCATTTCCTGTCGGGTGAGGCGAGTGAGTTTTGGTCTGAAACGCTGAGGAAGTGTCTTTAAGGAACATAACACCTGAGGAAACGCAGCCTGCAACTGGACTTTTGGAGCGGCAGAGCTGCTCTGAGGTCTACGTTAGTTAGTGTGTGTGTGTGTGTGTGTGTGTGTTCCTGCAAAGTTATATTCTTAGACCTTTGGAGAAAATGTCCCTCGTTCGGTTTTGGGACATGAAAATTATTTGGTGTGTTTGGTATTAGACAAAGTCTTGTCAAACTTACCTTGAAAGTTGACGAAGGCAATAGACAATATTGCAGAATCATAGACAGAACATGGAAGGTTCTAAGCGAAGGCCTTTGGGTTCTTGCAAATAAGGGAAAAACAATTGACCTAAGAAAAATATGTGTTCTTTTCAAGAGCAAATCTAGAACAATAAAAACCAATACGATAGAAAATACTAAAACGATAAAAACTGTGAAATAGAAAATTTAGAGGCAAAAAGATTCCAGACAAGAAATCTAAAAAAAATATATATACAGTGTCCCTTGAAAAAAAAAAATACTAAAAGCCCCCCGTGTAGATCTAATTAAAACTTTTTAAATCCTTCAACAGAAAATTAAAATAAAAATAAAAAACAAGAGAATGGAAGAATTCCATTTTTTGTGTGCGAGTCCTTCTGAGCCTCTTTCCTCCCGCCATCCTCCAGCTTGTTGCAGGGAAATGGGGTGAACCATCTCTGGCTGCAAACTGCTAAGAAGGAGCGTTGTTGTTGTCGTTGTCATCGTCTCGCTCACATGCCCAACTCCTTCTCGCACAGCGACGGTATCGGATCCCCCTTCTCCGCGCGCTTTCCGATGAGCGGCGAGCGCTCGGGCCCCGTGGCGGCGGCACCCTCCTCCAGCCTGATCTCGCTCAGCTCCACGCTGTCCTGAGGCTTGGCCGTGCGGTCCACGAAGTGCTGGAGGAGCCCGGCCCCGAAAGCGTCGCCCTCCACGTTCAGCACGGTGCAGGTGCGGTCCCTGAGGAGAGACGGAGAGGAACAAAATTTAATTTTTTAAATTTATTTTATACCAAGTTCAATTTGTTTATTTGTCAAAATGCATAGCAGTACAGCACGTGTCATGAGATGCTTCCTCCTCATGCTATCTGAACAAAAATGGCAGCTAGGTGGCACTGTAAAGTGACTCTTATGTAGATATGAACGGCTCATTCTAAGGTAACGAAAACAGCGCTTATACACCAGTTAAAAACATACTTATTATATTTTATTCCATTTCTGCCAAGTCTGTTCCGCTAGATGCCACTAAATTCTACAGACTGCACCTTTAAAGAATGGTAATAATAAAGTGGAAAATTAGGCAGCAATAATGTACAATCCACTAAAGTGATCCAGAGTTCCTGAAACCTATAGATAATAATGATATAAACAGGGTTAGGGGCCATATTTATCCTGCTCAAGACCAAGTGTTCGCTGTGTGTGTCCAGGGATGGTCCACTCTTAACTAGTTCCCTTGTGCTATAAGGGGTAATATATGCTTAGAAGCTCCTGTGATATCTCCACAGAACAAAAAAGTGTTTTGTACTCACACGAGCCAGTCGACCGCCAGGATGAGGGAGATGTCGTTGGTGGGAAGGCCGACGGCCTCCAGGATGATGGCCAGGGTGAGGACGCCGCCGGCAGGGATACCCGCCGCCCCCACGCTGGACGCCGTGGCCGTCACCCTGAACAAAGAGGGACGGACTAGGTCATGTACTGTATGCCGGGGGCCTGTACAGTTTGTGTTCAAATTGCACGGTCAGCTCGACACATTAGAACAGAACCACTGCAGAGCCACTGTGGCAAGGGGAATTCAGGGTCCTATTCTGGAGAACCAGCATGTGCTTCTACAAACAAAATGTCTTCTTCTCCACCAAAAGTTTGTGATGCAATGAACCTAGAGTAACACATTTGCATAATCTTCAATATAGTTAATATAGTATTTTAAGTTTTCAATACAGCAGTGAAAGACTAGTAGTAAATGTAGTAATTACTAAGGGGTGCGGTAATTAAGAAGTTGTTAAAATACGTAATGAAAGCTCTTGACATTTGAATATAACTTTCAGAAATTAAAATATCAATATAAAATATTTTTCCCCCAAATCAATTGCAAAATGATGAAGTTATGCAGAAATACAAAAGGCATATTTCATAATGCTCTTTTGTCGCACAGACTAACAGTCTAAATGTGCGAGTCGCACAACTTACAGGATGGTGAAGACCTGGATGAAGTTGAGATGGATGTTGTTGAGCTGGGCGATGAAGACGGCGGCCACGCACTGGAACAGAGCGGCTCCGTCCATGTTGACCGTGGCTCCGATGGGCAGAATGAAGCGGCTGATGTGCTTGGACACGCCGTTGTTCTCCTCCACACACTTCATCATCAGAGGCAGAGTGGCCGAGCTGCAGAGACACATTTCCAGGAGGAAAGAGGAGCAGGCATTTTAGAGAAAGCGAGGGGAAAGCCGTGTGTTTGTGCGGGGAGGAATATGAATATTAAATAAGTGGAAAACTAAATTCTCATTTGTTTTACCTGGAGCATGTTCCAAAGGCGGTTGCCAGAGCTGTGAATATCCCCCACAAGAAGGTGTAGGGGTTCTTCCTGGTGATGATGGCGTAGATGGCTGGCAACACCAGTATACCGTGGATGGCGTGGCCAATAACGCAGCAGGCGATGTACTTGCCCAGGCTGGCAAACAATGTGCCAACATCCTCCATCTCCACAATCTTTCCAGCGACCAGAAACATGATACCCAGAGGTGCATACCTGCGCCGAGGGTGGAGGTAACCAGACATTCATCGTATTCCTCATCAAACAACCCACACATAAAAAAGAAAATCAACGCTGTATCGTTTGGTTTCGGTCCAGAGCTCCGTACCACATGATCCAGGAGACAAGCACCATGGTGGCCTCGTTGAAGGAGTAGAAGAACTTGATGAGGATCTCGCCTTCCTGTCCAAGCTTCCGGAGAGCCACGCCAAACACGATGGCAAACACCACTAGGCCCAGAATGTTCATTCCATCCTGGTCCATACCGATGGGCACCTAGAGAGCACATCACATCAACGCGCTGTAAACAAACCAGCAGCTCCGTTTGGAAGCGGCATCAACTTCTGCATGAGATGGAAATCATTTTGCACGTCCACGTAACCCTGCTCACCTTCTCCACGGTGACATTGGGCCTTCCATCTGTGCCGTTCCTCGTTACCAGCTTGTAGCTAGTGGCATACTGTAGAGGAATAAAAGGGATTTAAAACACTAAAAAAGGGAAATCTTGGCTCTAAAGTGATCATATGACAGAATCCTTCAATCTGGTAACGTAACCCACCGACTGGAAAGCAGCCGACACCAAGTTGGAGGGGAAGATGTTCCTGTGGAGAAAAACATTTTAAGATTACATTTTTGTAGTTAACCTTCGGCAGGAACATTTAGAGTGCACGTGAAAAGGTTTGAATATTTGGACACAGAAACCAAAGTCCTCTGGGCATCAGCAGCAAGGAGCCAACCACGAGGTCGGTCATGTGAAAATAATTTGGGGAGAATTTCAGTCTAAATCTCTGTCGCCAACACTACTGGTTTGGATTAAGGACCCTAAAGATCTGCCACCTACACATGCACCAGAGCCCCCACTCACCAGATTGCACCCCAGCCCTCTTGAGCTTTATGAGCCAAATGTACCACCATCGTAGCCCTTTCCTACATCCCGCCATATTGGATTTAGAGTAATAAGGGATTAACTTCAGACAACCCCTTGCCTTCCATTCATGTATTGAGTCATTTATTTAGCTTGTGTGCCTCCCGTTTAAAAGCCTCGTGCAGGATCGGGATTAAATATCATGTGACAGCAGGATAAAGAGAGGAGCGTGTCGCTCACTCAATTCTGCTCAAACCACAACAACGGGGTCAATAATCAGGTTTTGTTGTCAACAGACAGACCAGTGCTATAAACAGATTTCCACAATTAGCTCAGAGATCGCTCATTGCCATGTTTGAATTAAATGAAGGATCTTTGGTTTTTTTTTGTTTTTTTTAAGTCAAGCAAGAAAAATGTTTGTCGCTATTCTGACTTCTGACAATGGTATATAAATGGTGCTGGTCAAGGGTACCATGCTGGATGTGCGGATGTGTGGCGGGGTGCCATTTCCCCCCCCGAATGCAACCTTTTCTGCAATGACCTCAACTTCTCCACTTCCACGCTAGTGCTGTGTCATCAACACTTGATGCGTAGCACTCACAAAAGTTAAAATAGCCACAGCGTTGGCTTGGGACATTAGGTAAGGGGATGCAAATATATAAAAACATCAGCGAGGTACAGTGCACTGTACTTCCCTTTTGGAAGTTTTGTAGCACATGCCTCCATTCAACCATGGAAGGAGGCTTGAACGCCTGGATAAATAACACAGAACATCCCTGACTGACCCTGACACGCAAGGTCTCAGGCCTGAAGGTGACAGATGACTATACGCAGAATATAATGTGGTTTAAATGATTTAACCCTTTTCCTCGTGCCCAGTTTATTCACCCTCTGCTGGCTAAGAAAGAAGAACACGTCCAGGGTTTTTCCTGCATTGAAAAGGCTTAGGCGGCCTCACCCAAGGCTATTTTCACCCCACCCAATCCTTCTAGGAGAAATCATACAAGAAAAACCATGTAAAAACGGTAAAAAAATTGTCCATGCATTTATTGCTGCGATTGGGTCATCCCTCTACACTAGCAGGTGCCTCATCCAGGAGACAGGGGTGAGTCAAGAGGTCTGGATCAAGGATATCCTAATTGATCATAAATATTAAATCCAAATTAACTTTCCAAAATTAACTATCCAAATGATCTTTTACTGATCTCTTGAAGACCTGAACTTACATTCATTCCAAATATAAATGTATGGAGACGACTCCTCGAGTTGACGGTCGCAGTAAAGCCGGACCCACCGCGCAAAGTTACCACCCGAGCCTAATTTCGAGCCAGGAAAAACCCTGATGTCAAAGCAAAGATCCTTGTGTTTCCTCGTGCTCCCGCTGGACACACCTTCAGTCAATTCATGTGTCAACAGACACTGCAGCTGAAGGACAATACAAAGGCAAAGTTGTTGAGCCGAGATACGTAGAATGGTATGACAACTACAACACAATCATTGAATGTGGGCGTGTTGCCGTGTAAATGTGCCGCGTGGCTCTGACATGCGCTGGCATCTGGTTTCGCCTCCATTACGCAGATGTTGCCGGATCCAGGACCGCGTTTTATGGTGCGCGTGGCAGCTGTGTTCCGACATAAATATCGCACCTTTTGTTATAGAATTGATCAGAGGGATACACGGAAAAACCGCCGTCTTATAATTTGTGGCATTAGCACATGGCGTGTTGTCATTGCGACAGAGGGTATACACGTGCAGATAGAATGGGCTTAGAGGGAAACTGCTCAGGGTGGGCTGATGCAACGTATTGAGTGGCTTATCCCTCATGGCTCATCACATTGCCGCTTAACATCCTTTTAAGACGCTTTGTTATGTACAACAATGGTCTAATAATTTCTATTAACGCTGCCCAGACAACCTCCTTCATTTGACGATATTTACAAGCACCGTGACCAAGCATTCAGGTAAATCAAGTTGGTTTTAATGCCAAATTAGCCAATTGATTAACCTTACCTGCTCTGGATATTAAACATGGAAATTCACTGGCCCTAACCTCCCATGTTCTGGGATTGTTAGAAGTTAGAGGCGCCTGAAATGGGATATTTAATAAATAAATCAAATAATTTTAAAAAATAAAGATTTTGAATTAACAAATACAGTATCTCTGTTCTAAAGCTCTAGATTTCTGGGGTACACAGATCAACCCAACTGGCAAAAAAGATGAAGTGAAAATATCCTATTTCTGTGGCCACTGAAAAATCCCTATTTTGTTACATGACTGTGACAAATATGTGTCATGATGACGGAGAGGGGGGTTGGAAATGGAAAAAAAATAAAAATAAAAAAGGTCTCAATGTGTAATCACGCGAAGAGCCCTTTTTGTCTTTTTTTTGACATGATCATTTTGACAAGCAAGCAGCTCCTCGGTCACGGTGCCGCTCGCAGCGTCTGTCCAAGTCAGAACTCACCACGACTCCCACTGTGAGGGCGTCGCTCTAATGAGACACACGAGCTGCACGGCCCCGTCCAATTAGAAGCGCGCATGCCTGTGTGTGTGTGTGTATGAGAGTGTGTGTGTGTTCACTTCAGGTTAGGTGGGTTAACCCTCACCCAGTCTGGCGAGTTCAGGAGAAATGGCAACATCCTAAACAGCCGAATGTTAGATCAGCGTATGTAGGTTTTGCCAAATAACCTCTGTAGTGCTAATCTGTCTGTACACACAATTAAGGGTTTTTTCTGCAGTCACCGTGGTTTGGCAGGAGGAAGGTTTGAAAATGAAATAATTCTTAGCCCTTCAAAGAATATTCAAGACTAATCTCTCTACTGAAGCGAGGAATCTCTGTCCGTCTGTCGTTTGATTATCTCGACAACCGTTCATCCGATCTACTTTGCGCTCGGGCGGGCGTACCGCCGGGGACCCAGGGACGTGCGGCGTCGAATTTGGCGCAATTTGGACACACGACACGTGTAATAATAATCTTTTGATTCGTTTTGTCAGCATTGCTAATTCAGGAATGTGGGATCAGGATCTCAGTCAGAAAGAGGAAGGAAGAATTCCCAACAGGCATGTTTGGACCGGGCACTGCACTAGTAATAGAAAAAGAGGAAAAGCAAAGGAGGGTCGCACTGGAAAAGATATCTGGATAAAGGAGATTATAATTTGCAATCTACAGAAGCATTTTTCTGTAGATTGATTTCCAGCAACATCATATTATGGCACTGGGAGTTTCATCCTGAAGGAGAGCTTTGCACCAGGGAAAATAACTTTGGCGTGTCTGTGGTCACAACACTAAACCAGAAATGCGCATACAAAGACTGGCCTGTGGATTTTTCTCAACGTAGCCTTCTCTACAACCTCGCTGATGAAAAGCCCAGGTTATTAGGTTCAGACCGAAGAGGCTCTGCTTTTTGGTGAAATCGCCCCAAAGCCTGGTTTAACTCTAATCTAATAGTCTGAAGTATAACTTTCACCAAATCCAGTGGTCCATTGCTATAAAAGTTAAAAGGGATTACTGGGAAATGAATTAATCATGAAACCTGTGAAAGGTGCGGATCGCTTTGGAGAAAGTCGACTGCTTTATGACTAATGTATATACAGTATGTACTAATGTAATGCAAGTTAATCTCCAAAATGTGTACACAAATACATTTAGATATGACTTCGGACAGAAACCGCGAATGCGGCAATATTTTGGGAGAAGAAAAAGTAGGACATTAAAAAGTCCAAAAAAAAAAACCTGGGCAAAAATCTGGAAATTCTTCTGAGGTAAAGGACGGAAATGTACGAGAGAATTTCTCTGAGGTTATGTGACGCTGTACCAAACAGCCATAGTAGGAAGAACCGTGTGTTTACCTTATGTTAAGTGTTTGTTGTTCAAACAAACTAATCTGCATCTCATACAGAATATCCTGCAATTGTTAATTCTAAACAGTCCTAGCTTCCAAAGTGGTCACTCCACTGAGACTGCTCTGCGGAACGGTGCCCCGCAGGGCTCTGTGCTTGGCCCTCTTCTCTTCTCGCTGTACACCTCCTCAGTGGGATCGGCCATCCTGGCACATCGTTTCTCCTACCACTGCTACGCTGATGACACCCAGCTGTACCTCTCCTTTCCTCCTGGGGACACCACAAGCTTGGCGGGAACCTCAGCGTGCCTCAGAGACGGGCTGTCTAGACGAAGGAACGCCACCTGCAACTTAATCTCTCCCAGACAAGAGCTCTGCTACAAATCTTGGGGTAGTGAATGACGACCAGCTAACTTTCGCTGACTAAATTTCCTCCGTCTCTCGATCGTGCAGATTCACTCTGTACAACATCGGGAAGATCGGACGGTACCTTGTCGGAGCGCTCGGCACAGGCTCCATGTCCAGGCGCCTGTCATCTCACGACTGGACCATTGCAACGGTCTACTGGCTGGTGTACCAGTGTTCACTGTAAAACCTCTGCAGATGATTCAGAATCATGCACATATCACGCCTCTCTTCATTTCTTTCCACTGGCTCCCTGTAGCAGCAAGTAACGATTATTTTCATTATCGATTAATCTGTCTATTATTTTCTCGATTAATTCTTCTGTTCAGAAAATGTCCGAAAATGCTGAAAAATGTTGATCGCTGTTTCCCAAAGCCCAAGGCAACGTCCTCAAATGTCTTGTTTTGTCCACAACCCAAAGATATTCAGTTTACTGTCACACAGGACTAAAGAAACTCAAAAATATTCACATTTAAGAAGCTGGAATCAAGAGAATTTGGAAATTTTCTTCTTAAAAAATGACTTAACGATTAATCGATTATCAAAATAGTTGGCTCTCGTAGCTGCCCCACATCAAGTTCAAATCCTTGATTCTGGCCTTCAGGGTGCTGATCTGCACCCACACACATTGCATCACGCATCAGGCCATACGCCCCCCAACCCGCTGAGGTCTGCAAATGAGCGGCAGCTGTTGGTGCCTCCACTGGGTGCAATGAGTTCTCAATCCAGACTCTTCTCATGCATGGTGGTGCCCCAGTGGTGGAAGGAGCTCCCCAGCTCACGCTACGCCCTGCAGAGACACTCACAGCCTTCAAATAAATATAAATTAAAATCAACTTTAAAAAAAGACCCTGCCCTTTCGGGAAAACCTCAATACCTGATCCTATCTTTATGCCAGGACTAACTATTCTTGTTTATGTCGACTCAATCAGTTTTAAGTTGTATTGACAAATTTACATAATAACAACACAACTTTTATTCCGATTCCTTGCAGCTATCTTGCACTTGTATCCGGTTGAATTTAGAAACGTGGCGCTCAGGCACTTAAATCAGAGTTCGGCGTATAACTTGATCGTAAGTGGCTTTGGGCAAAGCGTCTGCAAAATGAATAAATGTATTACGGGCATTGTTTCAAGATAGGAAGTCCATTTGAAATGATTCTCAAGATTTTTTTAAATGCAACTCAAAAGATGTTAATGTAAAGAAAGAAAGTCAGGTTTAGAGCCTATCATTCATTATGACAATCAGGTGTTGTGTGTTGAAGGTGCCGCACCAGGGTGGGGGGGCAGGCCTCTTGCATCACGTCTTCCTTCCTACTCATGTCTCCAAAGCTTTGAGGAACTACCCCGCACATGTGACCCGGGATGGAAATACAACCAGGTGAGGACATTCAGCTGATGCAACTGCTGCTTGGCTTACATCACTGTGACACCACCTCCTGCAGGCAGGGATCAGTGAGAGCCAAGCGTCTCCGGTCTGCTTCATGTACAGTATTTGATCTACAATTTGCTG
>OMKR01102032.1:2500-11987 GCA_900302355.1 Cyttopsis rosea
ATGAGGCCCAGTCAGCTGCGTTCAGAAGACATGTGGTTCAACATCCGTTCAGATTCCTTCCTACGTCACATTGAGACTCAATAGAATTAGAACCGCTTCAGCTCTGTTATTGGTTGTTATTTAAAAAATAATTGCGTATTGTCGGTAATGTTGCCACAATGTTGTCGGTAACCTTTAAATTAGGCCTTGGAGATCGACTATGAGTGAAGATTCAGCAACTGCATTGCTTATTTCTCGCCTCAAATTTGTTCAGAAACAGATTTTGGTGACCGCTGAGGTGAAATAAATGAAAGTTTACGTACTTCATACAACTGAACCCTACTACTCAAGCTCAAACCCCATTGGCTCACAGAACTGGGGGCCTCAGGAGGGAGGCGACAAACACTGAGTCATGTTGTGTCATGTTAGAATGGCTAGAATGTATAATCCGAGTGGTATTTTCAGCAAAAAGACATGTTTTGGGGACCTCAGGGACAGATGTTAACCTGTTGAAAAGGAGTATAATAGGTCCCCTTTAAATGACGTTAATAATTATCTGTATTATATAATAATAGAAAATATGTGAACACTTTTGGATGTAAATATGTATAAATATATATGAAAAAAATATATAAACATAATAATAAAACAATATTAAAATAATATATATATATATGTTTAAAAGTAACTGATAGATTTACGTCCAATTACGTCAATTCTGTCCATTCACAACTTGTCGTTCATCGTTCATCGTCCTCCCTCGCTCACCAAGCGGAACGCCTCCTTTTCGCCGAGGAAGGCGACCCCGTGGACGCGCCGGCTCCTCTCCAGATGAACACACTCAGACACTTTTCATGTTTCAGTTTTACTACGTCATAGTTTCCATCTACAGCCTCACAGCGGAACGATGATATTTATTAAACCGTCTCATCACAGCAAATATGGATTTATCTGTTTTCCTCAGAATGACCAGAAGCAGCATTATCAAAAAAACGATAGAACATTCTTACATTTAACATAAATACAGTATATGTAGTACATACATTCTGTATATACATAGTACAGTATGAATACTGTATGAATGTAATGTAATGTAAATACTCTCACCCTCTCACACTCTAGTATAGTGCTACTCTGCTATTTACACGGACATTTATGTACAAGAATTAAAAACAAAACCAACTATGTATATTTTTTACATCTTAATATAAGAGTCATACCAAAGACATGGCCACTGTGTGGGTAAACAAGGTAAAGGTAAATAGTTAGAAAAAAATACAAAAATAAATAAATAGCTAAACATAATTAAATACTCATCAATTAATCAAAATATGATCGGATGTTTTTTCTCTTTTTTTTCACTCACGATAAAACACAACATTTTGTTCAAGTCAGTAGATCAGCGCACCGGTTTTAAGCTGTTTTTATTATTTTATTTTATTTTATTTTTTCCGCTTTCCTGCCCTGCGCCTGATTGGCCGCTACACCCGGGCGTCGTCTGTACATAAGCCAATCGCATTCCGTCGTCATGGAGAACTCGCACCCGGCACCTTTTATTTCATCCTACGGAAAAAAAAGAACTTGAAGGTTTGTCGTCACTTTGTCGGCCATCTTTTCCATCTTTTGCCCAAAATAAGGATTTCCGGGTCTAAAGCGACGCTGCGTTCGCGTCGAAGTCGAAACTCGACTGTGAAAATTGCAAATTCTGAATTCTGAGTCGGAATTTGAGTTTCTGGAATTTCTGTCGTCACGGCGACGCGGCAGCGCACACTGTTAATAGTGGAACGTAGAAGTAGCGTTTTCATCTTTTATTAGAAAACTCTCTACCTGGAACCTTCACTACGCTGTCGTTTTAGCTCCAGATGCTGTCGAATTTGGAGCTGCCAAATAAAAGCTATTTTCTATTTTCCCGGTGGAATAAAGTGTTATCTTATGTTCTATTTACAGCCGGCGTCCGAACAACACTACGGAGTCGGAATTACCAATTAGTGGGACTACAGACACCGGGAGTTGCTTGGCAACCATCAACTGAACACTAGGAACTGAGACCATCAGTTTGTACTTTTCCATTGACTCCAATAAGTAACTCACTGTAATTGAAGTAAGTCACTTGTTGGGGGGTTTTCATCAAGTACTAAAAAGGGTGAAAACGAAATTATGAGGTCAATGGCTAACAGTTAGCGGTTAGCAACATGATCTAAATATAGTTTGATATTTTAAGATATTGACGATATATTCTTTATTAGCTAGGAATCCTGCATATTTCAATAGCCCCTTTTATACAGAGATCCCGCAATACGGCCGCAAAGAAGACCCGTCTATATCGCGGCTTTGCTTTGTAACACTGAACCGAACGAAGGCGTCGTTTTGCCGTCCTGCGCGTGATGTTTCGCCGTGTGCCGGCTTTCCAGACTCAAGAGGTGTGATCTGATGAACTGAGGCTGTGTAAAAGGGGCTAATGAGACCCATTCATTGCTTCCACAGAACGTTCCGGTTTTGGATCCTCAGGAACGAGAACAAACAAAGTGAGGACGACGCTTCCAAGGTCGACGACCTACGACCCCCCGAAGCCGGACTTTGCGGGACCTGGATTTGACCTTAGAACCAAATTGCCCGTCACCGACGAAGTGGTTGGTGACGTCGGTCGGGTACGACTCTCTCCTTGGCAGCAGGTCAGTCAGAAGACACGCCGGAGGACGGGACCGAGTGAAGCTCTCGGAACCGGTTGAAACACGACTGCATCCAAACAGTTTTACAGAAGCTTGGAACGTCGGCCCGATTCCCCCAAATTCACCTGTTTCACTCCACACGTCGGCCTGAAGAGCGGCTCAACCTTTCGAACTCTTGGTTTGCTTTTGGTTTTCCGAATCTGAATAAAGAATGCCGACCTGCAGCTTACGGCTTCTGTTTACCCAACCTAGCAAACTGTTGAAATAACAGATCAGGACCCGACAGCAGCGGTTGCCCAGTTGCCCCGGGCAACCAGATTGGCCCCATTTGTCAACCACTTCATATGTAAAAAAATAAAAGTTCTTCTACCACGAAAAATGAGTTTTCCTGGTGCATTGGCTTACTCCGTCAAAAACGGTGAAACAAAGGAGAATATTACAAGATGGATTATAATTATATAGGATCACTGAATTATAAAATTATTAAAATCTGCAAACCATTTTGTCTGTCTTGGCAACCAACAGCTGATGCACGGTTGGCAACTTGGCAACCACTTGTAAAAGCTAGTGTCGGGCCCTGCAGATTAATGTAAAATATTGGATTAAATTTGATATTTTATCATGTCTGTATATCAAAGAATCATGCCGTGAAATAATGATATCATCTGCTGCATCAGTGTGGATTCCATCGTCACTTCCCTTGGTAACCAACATCATATCAACGTAAAATTAAGCCTGATCTGGAAGGTCGGCCCATGGGCCGAGTGACACCCACCGGCAACGCGCCGAAGTCGACCGCCTTGAGACGGAGCTTCCGATGGAGTGATTCCCAGACGACGTGCGGAGTGACACTGGGTGGATGTGGCTAATCAGGCCGGCGGGTTGTTCAGCACCTCACAGATCTAAAGGCCACTTAGTGGCACTGCGTTTACTTGGCAAATAGAGCTACGTCTTCTTCTTCGCACCACGAGGAACGCTATGGCCATGCTACTCTTCAAAGGCAGAGTTTCACTCGATTGGCTGTCGATGAGCGACGTCACCTCCATGAAGCCACAGAACCCGAATGGACCTGGAGCCGAAAGGACACGCGACCGTGTGGTTCCCAATCTAACTCCGTGAATCCAGACCAACCCCACATAAGCAACACTTTGAGGTCACGTAAAATAAAACCCCTACTTTAGTTCATTTTCAAATGAGAAATAAAGATAAATTTCTCTTTAACCAAAAGTTCTCGGGTATTTTCAGACACTTGAGCTTCCATGTAAGCGGCAGGATCCCTCAGCACTGGCTGAGCCGATGAGATATTTGAAGTTTATATCTTATTCTGAAAACAGATGCAGCATTTTGGTGTAGAATGGACACCTTCACATTGAGCCTCAAACCCTATTTATTGCCCTTTTATTCCACCTAGTTTTTGTTTTTTGCATGTACTTCTTTTACATTAACATTTTTAACTATTTAATATTTTACCTGTACCTGGCACTGGCCTAACCCTAACCTTGAGAATCCTGTTTATTCCGTCGGATGGTGGCAAGTGCTCGACTGAACCTGTGTTTGAAAGCAAGCCATCGACTCATCCTGGTCTGTCTCCATTATCCCCGACAGGAGGTTTGAGATGTTATTTTGAAGTAAGTAGGTTATATCGGAGGTCTGTATATATTTAGCTAATACCACAACCCAAAATGCATTGCAGGCCTGTTTAAGGTGGGTCACAACATCACAGCAACCCACCGGTTGGTCTTCAGAACAGTCCTTCAGCAGTGCAGTACTGGTTCTGAATGGTTGGAATCAGAGGGACTTCTAAGGTGCCTGGTGTGTCCCCAGGGACGGAGATCAGTGTTTTTACATTTTACCAAATTTTCAGAACAAAGTTTCCTGAACCAGGGATCTGGAGGCAGACTGGGCTTGAACGACCTGAACCACCATAGTTGGGTTCCCACTGGGACTGCACCTTTATTTTCTCGAGGAACCTCGAAGAACATGATACATGGGGCCGTCCCTGGATGAGAACTGAGAGAAGGCCTGAAGCGGAGCATTTACCGAGCGATCCGACGGATATTTGGTTTATTCCAGGAAGAGACGGAAACAAACAGGATTTTCTTTATAATTTAACAAAGCGGGTGACGAATTATCAGCACAAGCTTTTTGGAAAGAAATGTCTTTATCTTATCTACCTCATTCCCACTTCTGGTCCAGCTTGCTATACTAATAATCCTCCACCTCCAGGAGCCTCCTGTCTGGTTCAGACTCAATTTAACTTGTTGATTGTATTACAATAGATCAAAATGATCATCTTCAAACTTTTGGAAAAAGATTACGATTCTAAACCTCATCTCTTTCCTAATTCTCCAGAACCTCTCAACGACCCGTCTTCTACTATACAGCTGGACCAGGTCTGGGTCGTAGACCTTGGTCCCAGATTGCACCTCACATTTTAACAATCAATTTTAAGGACCTGATCGGTTGTCCGTCAGCCAACGCCTTCATAAAGACGGTTGGTAATCCTCATGGACTTGGTCCCAAGTGAGACTACACTGAACCTTGTTCTTTGACTGCACATGAGCTTCAGGAGCTCCTGGTGTCCTAGACGGTCGTCTCGTATTCTAGCACCTCTTTGCTGCCCATCATGCTACTCCTGTACTGTATCCTGGGGCTGATGGGAGATGTAGTCTCCAGGACCAGGATGGTCTTGCGTAGACGCCGGTCGATGAAGTGCGCATCCCAAGCTGGGTATCGCTTCCTGGGCAGGTCGATGCGGATCACAGGCCCCTCTTGGGCTCTGGAGGAGGGAGTTCTGTGGAGGAGGGCGGGGGAGGAGGAAGGTGAGGGTCGCACCTGGAAGATGGGCAGACAGCTCTCCTTATCGCGCTCGCCGGGAACAGGGTCCCCCGTCTCTCTAGTCCTGGGCAGAGTCCTGGGTGGGCTAGCGATGGCTGGTTCCGAGCCCCCGGGGGTCTGGGAGCCCTGCGAGGGGGTGATGCAGGCGTCGATCACCCCCGCCACCCCTCCGCTACCTCCCTCCCTGTCGTCCACACAGCCCCCCCACCGTGAGCCCAGCACGGGCCCGTCGGGGTGCAGCAGGCAGTAGTACAGCAGCATGAAGAAGGTTCCCAGGGCGAAGCTGCAGGCCACCATGCACACCACCAGGAGGGCGTAGAAGTCGGAGGTGTGCGGACCCCGGTAGGCGTACCACGCCACGGTGAGCGCCACGTTCTCCACCAAGGTGAGCGCGTAGTAGACGGTCATGCGGAAGCGGCTGGGGCCCTCCTTCACGTTGAACCAGCAGAAGATGTAGATGATTCCTACCACCATGTTGTAGATGATTTCCTCCCATTTGGACATGCAGAAGTCGGTCTCACCTTGGATGATCCAGAATGTCATCACGCACCTGCACAATGAGGATTTAGCATCACACACCTGCATAGTGAGGACCTGGCATCCCACACATGCACAATAAAGACTTAGCATCACACACCTACAAAATGAGGACCTGGCATCCCACACATGCACAATAAAGACTTAGCATCACACACCTACACAGTGAGGACCTGGCATCCCACACCTGCACAATGAGGACTTAGCATCACACACCTACAAGAGGACCTGGCATCCCACACCTGCACAATGAGGACTTAGCATCACACACCTACAAGAGGACCTGGCATCCCACACCTGCACAATGAGGACTTAGCATCACACACCTACAAGAGGACCTGGCATCCCACACCTGCACAATGAGGACTTAGCATCACACACCTTCACAACAAAGGCATGATTTTATTGTCCAAAATCAGATTTACTACTCGTTCCAACACCGAACACTATGAAACTTACGATATATTAAGATATATTATATCAGATCATATTATTATGACATAAATATATATAATTATGATAAAATGTTACAGGGACTTGACTTTCATAACATTTATGAAATATACGAGTAATACTAGTATCAATACATTATGCGTGGTTCAATACAGAATTTTGATATGTAACAAGTAAATAACCCCAATGCCAATATAACAAAGTACAACTATACCTAAAGGTTTACAGTGAGATTTATGGAATAATTGTAATCAATATCATAAAAAAAAGAATAGCTTCTAAATGACCTCTAACCTCTTTAGTGCCGCGAACCCAGTCCATTTTTGACTCTTGCTAGATCAGCTTTTAAGCTACCAGTTAGCTTCCAGTATCAACAGAGACTAGACGAGCAGGCCTAACCGTAGGTGCTTAGAATGTCATGCTAACTTGCTGGGAAGTGGGTGTAAAATAGCTCCAAATTCGGCGATTGTTTTTGACAAAGGGTCCCTTGACTTCTGACATCAAGAGTTTTGAATGAAATTGGGTCATTAGAACCGCAAGAGCCTCTGATTCACAGTAATACTGGAGCCAAACAGCTACACAGGCTAAGTTAGCTTCTGGGTCCTAAAGAGTGCCGGTTCTGCATGCAGTGAAAATATGTTCTGTTCGCCTTTTTTTCTTTTCCCTATTTCCGCACACTGTGGTATCTAAACAGCCCTGGACTTGTATGAATTGGATATTGCTAGAAAGATGAGACTCTTGTGAATCCAAAGAGCAAAATTGCATTCATGTGGGATGAAATATGGCCTCATCGTAACCATTTCAATCTGAGGACAGCATTTTTTTAACTTGACCTTGCTATATAAAATGACCTATTGTGATCTCTAGGATAATCACGGCCTCATGAAACTCTACACCCAGAATCTAGACACCCAGACCATTCAGAAAATGTATGGGATGTAGATAAGTGGGTTCTTCTGAGCCATTTTCAGAAAAAGGTGCTTGTCATCCAATCGTTGAAATTCAATGTCAAATTCACACAAATCTCCAATTTTCAAAAGTTATTGATGCTACGTGTTTTTAAAGGTTATGAGGTCTTCAGGTGGTCTTTTGGGGAGATTTTTGACCCTTTTTCCCCATCCCGAGGCTAGAAAGTGTACCAAAGCTGTATAATTAATGGTATCAACCCAGAACGTGGTGCAGCAACTAATCACACATAATTGAGCATGGGAATGGCATCATTAGGCATGAGGATAATGTTTATTACCTTTTAATTGAATTAATTTGATTGATTGACATACAGTGTCAAGCTGCATCTCAAATGATTCCTTAGGGTCTCAGCTTTCTGAAGGTGTAAGGCACTTGTATGTGGCACAAACTGCTGACCCACACCAACCTCCAAACCCCAACCCCTCCACCTCACTCGGAACCCAAGAAATGGGCCTGGAGCTTAAGAGGTTAACTCAACCATTCCAGTATAAAAATGAAAATTGATCTGGGTCACAAAAACTATCCTTTTGGAATATTTAGGAATCTGTATTGAACGTTCCAACCACGCCCTGCACCTCTAAACCTCTAAACATCCTGGACCCCCTAGACCTCTGAGACCACTGAACCTCCTAGACCTCCTAAACCTCTAAACCTCCTAGACCTCTAAACTTCCAAGACCTCCTAGAGCTCTAAACATCCTAGACCTCTGAACCTCCTAGTCCTCCTAGACCTCTAAACCTCCTAGACCTCCAAGACGTCCAGACCTCTAAGCCTCCAAGACCTCCTAGACCTCCTAGACCTCTGAACCTCCTAGACCTCTAAACCTCCTAGACCTCCTAGACCTCTAGACTTCTAAACCTCCAAGACCTCTAAACCTCCTAGACATCCAAGACCGCTAAACCTCCAAGACCTCCTAGACCTCCTAGACCTCCTAGACCTCTAGACCTCTAGGCCTCGTAAACCTCCTAGACCTCTGGACTCTCTGGACTTTCTGGTTACCAGTGGCTGACGATGAAGATGCCGAAGTAGAGCTGGAAGACGGAGGCGAAGAGCGCGAAGGCCACGGTGCGAGCGCCGATGGTGAAGAAGTGCCAGAGCATCTGGGCCACCACGGCCTTGTAGGACATGGACAGCTTGTCCTCACGGGAGTCCCTGAGGACCTTCTGGTAGGAGGCCACCATCCAGGCCAGGGACACCAGGGAGGCAGAGGCCGAGAGACCTGGGGAGAAAGAAGAGAGAGAGTATAGGGATACCGCTCAGCCAGACGTACCGGCAAAACAACATGTCTACCATGCTGTGGCAGTGGGGAGTGGTTTTGGCAGCATCTCCAGGCGGAGTTAGCCAGCACTGCCGAAAGGGGACGCAGCTGCAGGAGATTGAGGAAATTGGCAGTGTATAAATGCTGCTTTCACCTCTCTCCTGACAGTGAGGCTAGTCTCCTACTGCAGACTACAGTGGTTACTTCCACGTTTGTCCATCCATCATTATCCTGCCGACTATTCCACTGTGACAACTCTGTTGTTGTTGCGGAGGAAGAGATGGACCAGAAGGCAGGTGTAACAGAAAACCAGACTGTGCTGGGCTTTTATTTAAACAGAAATATAGATGTTTGTCTTTTCAGACAAACGTGGAAGTAACCACCGTAGTGTCTGTCAGGAGAGAGAAAGTTGAAACCACAGCAGCTTTTAAACACTCTAATTACACGCTAATTACCTCAATCTCCTGCAGGTGCGTCCCCTTTCGGTTGCCAGTGCTGGCTCTCTCCACCTGCAGATGGCGCCAAAACCACTCCCCACTGCCACACATGCCATTGTAGTTTCTATGTAGTGTCACCAGATGGCGCCACTCGCCAGTGTTAGCATTAGCAGCGGACGTTATTCACAAATAACTGACCGCTCGCTGGTACATAATACGGTTTCTATGGTGATACAAAATGATGTTGGCTAATCCCCATTGTTGAAATATTCAGCACCAATGAATGAACCAAAAACCTGTTTTGGCTTGAATTTGTGAATATGATCCTGCACGGTGTGCGGGGCCAC
>OMKR01102077.1:0-14314 GCA_900302355.1 Cyttopsis rosea
CCCCGCAGCGCTGCGACCTTCACGCCCTCCACTGAAGGTTGGGCGAGGTGGTCCGGGATGTTCCACGCCCCGCCGTGCACGGCCACCACGGCCTTCATCCTAATCACTGACTCTAAATATCAATTATTAGAACTGTAATCTGTAGGGCCAAAGAAAGATCACATTCCATTTCAGTAAACCATGTTCCGTGTGTGTTGTACTTTGAACAAAGTGTCATTACAGTCAGACATTCCAAATATCTCAAAATTTAATGTATATGTTAAATATGTATGTTTTCAATGTTTATACGTTAAATGTGTTAAATATTTATAAATCAAATTCAGATTACTATATAATATTACTACATTCATAATACTATATACTATTACTACATTCATATTACTATATACTATTACTACATTCATATTACTATATAATATTACTACATTCATAATACTATATACTATTACTACATTCATATTACTATATACTATTACTACATTCATTTTACTATATAATATTACTACATTCATATTACTATATACTATTACTACATTCATATTACTATATAATATTACTACATTCATAATACTATATAATATTACTATATTCATATTACTATATACTATTACTACATTCATATTACTATATAATATTACTACATTCATAATACTATATACTATTACTACATTCATATTACTATATAATATTACTACATTCATAATACTATATACTATTACTACATTCATATTACTATATAATATTACTACATTCATAATACTATATAATATTACTACATTCATATTACTATATAATATTACTGCATTCATAATACTATATACTATTACTACATTCATATTACTATATAATATTACTACATTCATAATACTATATAATATTACTACATTCATATTACTATATACTATTACAATCCACATGTGCTTCTTAGCAGTTTGCTGGAACCTTCCCAATGTGACTTTCATATGTTTTATAAAACTAGAACTTGGTCATTCATATTTATGCTAACGCTAATGCTAATGCTAGCCACGTTGTTTTCCCACGTTCAGCGTCGTGATCAACTCGCGAACGATTCGTTCGTTGTGAATGAATGGAAACGAACGACTCGTGAGTCGAGTCACTCCGTCAAACTGCGGCAGAACGTAGTCAAGGCGGCCGAGTCACTGATTCGGAGCCGAACCTCGCACTCCATCACAGAGCGGGGTGCGTGTCACTGTAATTCATGTAATTTATGTAATATATGCAGCACGCAGTGCTGTGATAGGCTGATCCGGAAACAATGTGTTTCCAAATTAGGACACGTGCGCTGTACACGGCAGTTTCATTGTAACCGAACCCGGGAGCAGCCGCCCCGGTGCCGCCAGACCTCCACACAAGGGTTCGATTCCCCTCTTATGGTACGATCATTACTTCCTGACGTTACTCTACTCGAAGCTCGATTCCGCCGGACATGACGCATAACGTCATGACGTAAGAGTCGGGTTGTACACGTAATGGGTGCGGGTGTTCAATAATAGAGGTCGATTAGGACAACATGGTTTTTATTCTTGCAGCAACATTCTATTGGAATCATCTTGTTAGTAATATTGACTTGAAAAAATTTGGGTCCTTTTACCACAAAAGTTCCTTCTGACAAATAAGACTTTATTCCAGTTGATCCATAGATTCTATCCAGTGAAACATTTCTTACAAGTTAAAGAGTGGATGTAAATGGATGTAAATCACTCTGTCAACTACATCCTGAAACTTGCTCCCCTTTATTCTGGTTTTGTAAATTTACATATAAACTGTGGAATGATGTCCATAATATTATAGTTGACATTTCCTCCAATTCTGCTTTTTACAATAAAAAATATACCTGGCTGCTATGACTATAGTGACAAAGACAATAATGCATTTTCCCTTTTTAATGAAATTTTACTTCTCACCAAATGTGTGCAATATTTTAAAGTTTCTAAGTGAACTGATGTCCTGATGTTTTGTCCACTGGGAGGTAGTGTCATTTAATAAACCAGTACAATGTACAGAAAACATAGAAGAAATCCTCCAACCAATCGGCGCGTCTGAACCCGCCTCCCGACAGTCTGGCGTTTGGGAGGCGGGGTGTATAAGTGCAGGGCGCACCCAGCGACTGGAGACCTTTTCCTTTTCTCCTAACTCCTTTTTGTCTTGTAACCCCTGGTCATTGGAACTTCATTTGAACTGCATAATTTAAAAATAAGTAGCATGTTTACAGTGCCTGAACCTGAACCAAATGAAAACCAACAAATTGCATATTAATCACCTCCTTCAGTGGTTTTTAGTCACATCAAATTACACTCAAAATCCCACCTGTCCGGTTTCATTCAGAAATGCATGAAATGATAGTAGTGTGGTGCTCTAAATGTGGTTTCTAGGGGTCTTTATTCAGTGAAGAAATATATTCAATGTTATCTTCATATTTGACTTTAATGATTTAAGGCTGATGACTCTAAAACATAAAAACCAACATTCAAAGTTTAAGATAGAAAGAAAGATTGAATCTAATGTTCACAGGCATCCTGGAAGTAAGACTCCAGCTCCTCTGTTATGGCTGCCAGATCATGGGGGGATCCGGCTGATGTCTCCACCTTCTTGTGAAGGGTGGGGTTAGCATTGGCTACGCCCCCCCGGCCTCCACCCAGCAGCTTCTGGCTCTCTACAAAGTACTGGTTTGGGTGGTTTAGGGAGAAGCCGCAGTCTTCGATCTGCATTAAAACAAACGGAGAAGGAAAGCGACAAACTGAACATTCTGAGTCTGATGGGTGCGGACGCATGGTCCCAGACTTGCCCCTGAAGGCACAACAAATTCAAGTAGGGGGTAGGAAGTAGGAGTAGTAAGTGGGGGGTAGGGGTTAGGAAGTGGGGGGTAGGAAGTAACGGGTAAGAAGTAGGGGTTGGTAAGGTGTAGGAAGTAGGGGTTAGGAAGTAAGTAGTGGTTAGTAAGTAAGTAGAAGAATGAAGAAGAAGAATCATTTATTAGTCAAACATCACACATTCAACACACGCATGCAGAGGGTGGAGATGACCCTGAACACACACGTGCAGGGTTAGGGTTAGAGTGGTGACAATGAGATTTGGTCTCTGCATTTTTCCCATCCTGGCCGTCCTTCATCCAGGGGCAGCCAGGAGCAGTGGGCAGCCCTCACTTCGTCGGCGCCCGGGGACCAATTCCAGGTGGTGGGTCCATGTCGTGGTCAGGACAGGAAAATGTTCTGCACATTTTTTGTAGTCAGGGTCCTTATGTTGGAGGAGACCCATGCGAACACGGGGAGAACGTGCAAACTCCAACAGAAAGGCCCCTGATCGGGAGATAACCCACCGGAGCACGGTGCCAACAGTGCCCCAGGCGGGAATCGAACCCAGGACCTTCTTGCTGTGAGTGCCCGTGGGTTAGTGAGTAAGTAGGGGGAAGGAAGTAAGGGGTAGGAAGTAGGGGTGGGTAAGTAAGTAGGGGTTAGTAAGGGGTAGGAAGTAGGGGTTAGTAAATAAGTAGGGGTTAGTAAGGGGTAGGAAGTTGGGGGTCGGAAATGGGGGGTTGGAGGCAGGAACTCACATTGTGTGTCAGCTCAAAGTACTTCTGGCAGGCGAGCTGGAAGTGCATTCCCTTCACCAGCTCCAGGATCTAAAGAGAAGATGAGACTTAATGAGGAGCAGCTCCCCTGGAACACCGAGGACCCTGACCCTAAGGATAGTCACATTTCAGCGACTACTTCATCAAGCATCAGGGTGATACCGTTTATTAATAATACTACATTTTATTTGTATCGCGCTTTTCCAAATGCTCAGACAGTTCCGATTGGAATCACATGGAATAAAACATGTGCCGTTCCTTCTGTTTAAAACCTGCAATTCACACACACACACACACACACACACACACACACAAGTGAAGGGTTAATCTGGTTCACATCCAACTCTGGAAGAAAAGTTAAAAATGAATAAATTGTTGGTTTGACAACAAGCTACTAGATAAAACCCTGAACCAAGAAACTATCTTCTCCTCATGGTTCAAGCTCCATAAGTCATCCCTTCCTCCCTCCCGTCCATCTGTCTTTCCTCTCTCCCTTCCGTCCATCCGTCAGCACAAAGTCTCAGAGTTTTAGGAGACTATGACGTGAGAGAACGGACTGCTGTATGGGTCGTGCCATTATACTACACTGCTCAAAATAATTAAGACTTAATGGTCACAGTATAACACCAAGTCAGTTAAACTTCAGGGATATCAATCTGCCAATATAGGAAGCACAAGTGATTGTGAATCAATTCCACCTGCTTTGGTGCAAATGAAATTGACAACAGGTGCAATGGAGAGGCAAAAGCAAGAAAACCCACAAAAAATATATGGTTTTGCATGTGGTCACAGACAATTGTTCTCTCCTTATCCTTCCTGTCTGATTCTTCTCTAGATTTGTGTTCTGCTAGTGTCCTTGTCACTACTGGTAGCATGAGGCGGTACCTGCAGCCCAATCAGGTTGCACAGGTAGTCCAGCTCCTCCAGGATGGCACATCCGTACGTGCGGTCGCAAGAAGGTTTGCCCTGTCTCCCGGCACAGTCTCAAGAGCATGGATGAGATATCAGGTTGTTACACGAGGAGAGCTGGACAGGGCCGTAGAAGGTCATCAACCCAGCAGCGGGACCGGTATCTGTTCCTTTGTGCAAGGATGAACAGGAGGAGCACTGCCAGAGCCCTATCAAATGACCTCCAGCAGGCTACCGGTGTGCGTGTTTCTGACCAAACTGTCAGAAACAGACTCCATGACGGTGGCATGAGGGCCCGACATCCTCTAGTGGGACCTGTGCCCCGTTCTCTTCACAGATGGGAGCGGGTTCACACTGAGCACATGTGAGAGGCATGAAAGAGTCTGGAGACGCCGTGGTGAATGTTATGCTGCCTGTAACATCATCCGGCATGACCGGTTTGGCAGTGGGTCAGTGATGGTGTGGGGAGGCATATCCTCGGAGGGTCGCACAGACCTCCGTGTCATAGCCAACGGTACCCTGACTGCTGTTAGGTACCTGGATGAAATCCTCAGAGCAATTGTCAGACCTTACGCTGGTGCAGCAGGCCCTGGGTTCCTCCCGGTGCAGGACAATGCCCGACCTCATGTGGCCAGAGCGTGTAGGCGGTTCCTGGATGACGAAGGCATCGATGCCATTGACCGGCCCTCTCGTTCACATGACCTAAATCCAATTGAGCACCTACGGGACGTTATGCATCTGTGCATCCGACGCTGTCAAGTACCGCCAGACTGTCCAGGAGCTCACCGATACCCTGATCCAGGTTTGAGAGGAGATCCCCCAGGACACTGTCCGCCGACTCATCAGGAGTGTGTCCGGATATTGTCAGTAGTGCATACGGGCATGTGGGGGCCATACACACTACTGAGTCACATTATGAGTTGCTGTGATACAATTCACGCAAGGTGGATCAGCCTGTGATTTCAATTTTTTACTTTGATTTTGGGTGTGATTTTTAATCCAGCCCTCAATGAGTTGATGATTTTGGTTTCCATTGACCGTTATGTCATTTTGTTCTCAACAAATTATCCAATGTACGTCAGTAAAGATTTTCAACTTGAATAATTCATTCATCAAGATCTGATGTGTGATTTAAATGTTCCCTTAATTTTTTTGAGAAGTGTATATAGAGATGCACTGTATATCTTTACATTTCATCATCATTTAGCAGATGCTTTTGTCCAAAGCAACAATTATTCATAAACAACCAGCCATCAGGAGCAAATAGGGGTTAAGTGTCTTGCCCACTTAACCCCTTAAGCCCACAGAGTGGCCTTTTATTGTCCCCTTCATAGGGAACAACTGTGCACTGATCATGCAGTTTAATCAGCGTCTTGACATGCCTAGTCACACCTGTCCAGTAGATGGATTATCAAATTTAACAAAAAAATGTTTTTTGTTCAGTGTATGTAGATGGTGGGACCAACCTGAGAGATCCCAGTGGGAGAGACTTTATAGGACTGGAGCTTCTGTTTCAGGAGCTCCGGGTCACTGTGTCGAAAGGGACACCCTACAGAACACAGTAACAATAGATTAGTCTACAGAACACACAGTAACAATAGATTAGTCTACAGAACATACAGTAACATTCGATTAGTCAGACGCCCTCCACCCTCCCCTCACCGTGGTGGTCTCCCTGGCTGGGAGGGTTGGACAGGATGACCTTCATGCAGCTGTAGGGGGTGTAATCCGTCCGCTTGCCCTCTTTCCCAAACATGTGACGGATGCTGTAGGCATAGGCTTTGTCAAACTGGAGACAGAACACAGGAGGATCCATGTGAGGGTCTCAGGGTGGTGACAGGGTGAGGGTCTGGGAGGGTGACGGCTACTTAAAAGATTTATCAGTCACTGAAAGACCTCCTCTCAATATGACTGTGGTGTGTGTGTGTTTGCGTGTTTGCGTGTGTGTGTGTGTGTGTGCGCGCGCCGCATGTGCCAGTGTGACCCAACCTGCTGAGGATGGACGGTCTGCACCCTAACCGGGGAGGCGCCATCACTCATTCTAGGAACATAGATAAATACTTGAGCCAAGCAGGACGCCTCACTCTGCAGCAGGTCGGGACATGGTGAGTCGAGCCTGGTAGCAGCACTTTAAAGGGTGTGGACTCTGGCCCAGTCAAGGTGGGGCAGGCTAAAAGTAAGCTGCACATGCTACACCCTCAGCGGGCGTAGAGCCTGTCAGTTCCATACAGGACAGTAGGAACATGCGGATCAGAGAGGACAGATCCTGCCAGACAGACCGATGTAGCACACACTGATGTAGCACTGTGTGAAGCATGTGATCATCCCTCCTCTCATCTCTGTATGAATTCAGTTATTCACTCATACTTCTCAGACGGTTTTCTCTTTCAATGATGGCTCTATGTGAGACTTGGTTAAAACCAAATGACTTATTACCCCTAAATGAAGCTTCCCCACCGAACTATGTTAGTTCCCATGTTGCGCGTTCATCCAAGAAAGGTGGTGGAATTGCCCTCATCTCTAAATCGAATCTTAACCTCAATCCCAAATTGAACAATGACTTTAGAACATGTGAGGTTCTTGTTGTGCGGTCTTTAACACCATTGCCCATTTACCTAGCAGTGATATACCGCCCTCCTGGCCCAGACTTGAGCTTCTGAGATTAATTCTCTGACTTTGTTTGGTGATGCACGCAGGTAATATTTTAATTATGGGTGACTTTAAGATCGATTGTAATTGATACATTCGGCCTTACACAGCCAATACATGAACCGACCCATAATAATGGCAATACTATTGACCTTGTACTAACCTGGGGCAGAGATACCTCTAATATAGTGGCTCTCCCCTATACCTCTGCTATGTCTGACCACTATTTCATAAAATTCTAAATCTTAATTCACTGTCAGCGTTCTGAGCAGGACCAGAGCTATAGCAGCCGTAACATTAGTGATTTAACTAATACTGCGCTTTGTGACCAACTGCCCACAGCTGTTGCTTCCTTTCCATTTTATAAAGGTCCCATCAATAACCTCAAACTAATTTAATGTGACCCTCCTTAATGTTTTAGACAGTGGCACCAGTAAGAATAAAGTTGCATGTTAGGAAACCAACTCTTTGGTTTACAGATGAGACCAGAGCACTTAAGCAATCCTGTAGGAATCTTGAGCGTAAATGGCGTGCGACTAAGCTTGAAATGTTCTGTTAGGCATGCTACGATAGTTTGCTGATATACAAGCACTCTCTTTCATTAGCCAAAACAAAGTATTTCTCCAGGTCTTAATAAAAATAATCCTCAAACATTATTTGATACGTTAGCTATGCTAACCCAACAACAGCCTATTCTATCCTATCTTATTAGAGAAGAGATTAAAGGCACTCAGCCTCAACCCCAATCAAATCCTCCCATTAGTGAGACTGGATCAGGCACCAGGGCATATGGTGTAGACAACCTCTGACATCTTGATACAGTATCTCTTGAATCTCTAGCGCAGTTGGTAAGTGCAGCAAAACAGACAACATGCTTACTAGACCCTGGGAAGCTCGTTAAAGAACTGTTTCCAATCTTAGGACCCTCTATTCTTAACTCTCTTCTATTTGAACTGTTTCAGTCCGGATTTAGGGAGCTTTACTCCACTGAGACGGCCCTCACAAAAGTGGTTAACAATCTTATATTAGCAATGGACACCGACAACTCATCAGTAGTACCATTACTTGACCTCAGCGCTGCTTTTGATACTGTTGATCAGAACCTACTGCTAGATCGCCTTGACACATGCATTGGCATTAGAGGTTTGGCTCTTTCCTGGTTTAGATCTTATCAGAGAGGACACACCGTGTAATTCATGGCAATGTGACCTCTGAGTGTTGTAATGTTACTTGCGGTGCTTGACCCTTTGTTTTTTAGTATCTATATGTTGCCACTTGGAGATATCATACGCAAATATGGCATTAGCGTTTATTGTTATGCTGATGACACCCAACTATACATGCCCTTAGACCTAACTAACCAGCGCAATTGTCGTACTCTAGACTAGTTATCATTAAATGTTGCCTTTTGTGTTTCTTCCATAATTTCCTACTGTTTGAATAAATGTTTTATTAGAATTGATACAAAAAGCCCAAACTGGCTTCTGTTCCTGTGTTGATACCAAGTTTAATTTCTGGTTTATGTTCATTTACGGTTAGTAGTAAACATAACTACGGGGAACACTGCAGTACAAATATCCACATTACCTTATCTGCATCCACCTTGCCCTTGATGAACTCTGACCTCCAGAACTGTAGGGCTTGGTCCAGGGTCAGGCCAATGCCTTTGAGGAAGAGGCCGTACTGCATGCGGCCGCCGTGGCGCAGGTGATGGTTCTCCCTCAGGTTCTGGTGCAGCTGCCGCATGCAGAGCGGGAAGGACCTCACTGAAAGCTGGAGGGACAAGAGCCACATCAGGACCCACAACCTGAACCCTAAACACTAGCAGAACTGCCCTGTTCTAGAGCCAGCAAACAAACTGAAGCCATTAATGGATCTTAAATACAGATGCACGGTTAGAACACAACCGAGTACTCATTTGTTTAGAGACATTTAACAATCCTTTCTTTTTCAATTTACCATTTACCTCTTTGTAAATCCAATGTGTTAAATGTTCTCACCGGATCAATTTGTTCCAAGGAGATTTTCCCAACACTTTTCTGGATGCTGTAATCCTGTCCCACGTAGGCATGGCTACCAGAGGAAAACATCATTTCAAAAGTAGTCAAAGAAAAACATGTTTGCATTGTTCAGTTTTCAAGGTAATAACAAGGGACCCATTTTCTAATGTAGAGCACAATCCTGCCAATAAAATACAATGACACCCTTGAAATCAAAGACTTTTAAATCTGTGCTAAATCACCTGATTAAAAAGATGGATTTGCTTTTGGGAAAAGGATTGTTTAATTGATTTTGAAATAAGTATAAGAAAAAATATTTGCATAAAAGTTCACAAACCAACCGGTCAGAAAATGCTATATAAAATATATTCGACACAATAAATTTAATCTTATTTTGTCATTGCAGTACCCATAGATTATTTACCAAATATTATCAATGTCACCTTTGACAATGATATTAAATATCTGCTTTTCATTCTGTGTTCTTTAATTTTCTTCTTTCTGACAAAGCCTCTTGATTGACATTCTTGCCATATATTGTTCTCCATCTATCTAAGAAGAGAAGAATCACTTTATTGATCCCGTGGGGAATAGATCCTCCGCATTTGACTCATCCTACCTATGTAGGAGCATCGAGGTCATGACGTGTCTAGTGTTTAGAAAAGGTCTGTATGAATATAATGCATTATTATTATTATTACTACTAGTTAGGTGCCAAGGACTTTGTAGCTTTGGAGGTAAAACGCGCCGTTGTGTGCTTTGCTGCCACTGTGTGAGATTCAGTGAATAAAAGGAATGTGGTGAAAGAGACCTGAGGTGGTTGAGCAGAGGCTGAAGCCGTTCATCAGACTGAACCATGGGAAGGGAACGGGCCGTCAGCTGAAAAAAATATAAGAATCAAATCTACATGAAAAACTTAGCTGAACATTGTGCTTAAGTCCAACATTTAGACAGAAAAGATGATAATACAAAAGCAACACGCAGCACCTCCCCTAACTTCACTATCCCAAATTGTAGCCCCACATCAGTGAAGACAAAAACACAACTATGAATTAATCAGATTGCTGAAGACATCATGAGGAAATTAAAAACACATTAGACTGTAAATGTGTGTAATGGAAGAGCAGAGATAAAAACTGAAGTATAGTCCGCTGTTACCAAAATGGAAGGGTTTAAATTCACCAAGAACAAATTTAACCAATTAACCAAGAATAGTTAATGTGACAACACTGAGTCCAAACTGAATCCTCAGATAACTTATCAGCAGCTCAGAATGTCTAAAACGATATAAAGAAACAAACATTGCAATTGGATGATAGACAGAAACAGAATGTCCTCAATATTGTGGATTATTGTGGATACAGTGTTTCCCACACATTGGCTTTACTTGGGCGGTAGCCACCAATCTTCGCAGTTAGAATTTTTTTATACATCCGAGAGAACAAAGCCACCCGGGATAGATTAAATAGGGGACATGTACTCTGCATTACCTTGACACGGCATTCTGGTTAGAACGTTTGTATCGGGAAGAGAGATAGCAGGAAGTGATGCTGTGTTCATGGGAACTCAGAAAACTAGCCCCCACCCGGCTACCACCACAATTATATTCCACACATTAAACACTAAACCAAAGTTGAACCAGCGGATCTTGTGGCATTCTGCGCCTTTAACACACGCCTCAATGCGGAAGAAAGACGGCGTAAAAAGGGGTATGGCACGACCCGGAAGGGAGACTCACTCACACTCACACACACACACACCTCTTCGGAACAGGCTAGACCGTCCGCGAGCTGTCTGGCCACCCACCTCTTCGGAACAGGCTAGACCGTCCGTGAGGTGTCCGACCATGACAGAGTCCACCGATGCCCTAACCCTATCGTCACACACTCTCTAACGGCCGTCTAATGCCGGGAGCTGCCGCCTCGACTGGACTGACATAAGGAGGTAACCCCGGATCACATCGTGGTGGTGACATTGACAGGGACATTCTGTGTTGTGTTGTCTTTTTTGCACGGTCATATTTAAATACTGTGGGATTTTGAGGGTTTCAAGACTTTTAATACAAGAACCTTTGATGGCACTGAGATTGCGTGGTTGTGGTGTTCCTTTTCATGACATTCAATGAGTAGGATGGGTATTTATCGGTATTCATCCCTTGTGCGGTTTGCTTTAAATCATACATACAAACTATCTTAGATGCCAGGAGAGAGACCACGAGTCAAACCGTTACAATCTGTTGCGTCCATTATCCACCATGGCAGCGTCTCAGACACCCGGCAAGGCCTCATTAGAAAGGCCGACATGTCTTAATGTTGTTCAGTAATATTGACTTCCTTCCTGATCTTCCCAAATTGAATAAATCTTGGACAAATAAAAACATGATGAGTCTGAGGGGCGGTTTAGATACGTACAGCCAGAGCTTTGGACAGCCTTGTGCGGAAGTCGTTAAGGACGATGGTGACTATGTCCTGGTGAGGAATGTAGACGTAGCCGGCTTTGAGGTAAACCTTCCTGGTTCGGACTAGATCCAGAGCATCTTGAAATGGAACCTTTCACATGGAACAAGATTTCAAAAAGAGCTTAGAATAGTTTATCCATTTAAGAATACCTGTAAAATATCACTAACATGCATGATTCATAATGTATGTTATCAATTACCATTCAAAGGAAAAGGTTTTCAAGGTTGTCCACAACATGCCCGATTTTATATTTCTTCACTCTCTCACACACGACTTTTAAAGCAATTTAGTATTAAAGTAATTAAATTATGCAAATGTTCACAATTTCTTTCACAACTCTTGACAAACGGTCGGACAGAGTGTTCCATCACTATATGGTGGTTGACATTAGATGAGTAAAACAATAGAAAATATCTTTAACTAGAAATATTGTTATGATAGAGTCAATGGATGTCTGGGCACCACCTGAAGCTCCACCTCAACAAGACAGAGCTCCTCCTCCTCCCTGGGAAAGCCCTCATACAGACCTCTCCATCACGTCAAGAACCTTGGGGTGATGGGGTGATTCTGGACTAGCAGCTGTCCTGCTCCATTCACATCACCAGGATGAGCGTCTGTCCTGCTCCGCCCACATCACCAGGATGACCGTCTGCGCTGCTCCGCCCACATCACCAGGATGGCCATCAGTCCTGCTCCGCCCACATCACCAGGATGACCATCTAACCCTAACTCTCTTGTGGCTGGACCACCTGCCTGCTGTGTCTGACCTCTACAGCGTCCAGAAACACAGCAGCCCGTCTAGTGTTGGACCAACCAAAACTCGCTCACATCGCTGCTTCCCATCTCTGGTCGGATGCTGGTGCTCTCCAACAAGGCCGTCCACATCTCCACCCACTGGCCAGGTTCCAGACTCCTCCACCCTCTTCTCATTCCTGGTGCTGCAATGTTGGAAGCAGCTCCCCCTAGTCTCAGAATGGCTGAATCGCTCCCCATCCATCTCTGGACCCTACTGCACTGACCCGTCTGTGTCTACCCCATGAGCATCTCTTTTCGCTTTACTTTCTTAAAATCAAACTCTACTAGTGCTACTTATTCCTACAGAATGTTTAACATACAGTTGGTTTGATACTGACAAATGTAAGCGTCTGATCGATGACATAATGTCATGTAATGTTAACTAGAGAGGATGTAAACCCTTTTGTTAAACACTGACCCTATCCTTCCACCACATTACCAACATTAAACCAGAATACACATGAGTGACGGGACCGTGAAGTCAAGTTTTAATACTACGTTATCCGAATTTCAGCACTTTCTGATATGTGAGCCAACAAAAAAAATAACGCTGAAGTGTAGAACTTTTGTAAGTCAGTAGATGAGGGACTCACTTTGTAGAAGTCCTCCACTTCCACAGTGGCTCCACTGACACTGAAGCTGGAGTTGACCAGTTTCTCAGACAAAGCCTTTTTTTCCTCCAAGCTGACCTAAAACGTTATGGAACAGTGGCATGCAGGGTTAGAGTCAGTAAAGAAATGTTAAAAAAAATCATTTAAATGGATAAATATTTTAAAGCTCTGTGCATTAGAACATGATCATTTAAGAAAATTAGCCTTTTGTGCATTGCTCACGGGTTATAATTATTTCCATTTGGATCAATGATTGTCCTTTTAATGTATTGAATTAAAGATTAATTGAAATAAATCCCGCTTAATGAGTCTTGATTTTTATCAGTCATAACAAGCTCTTAACTATATTTAAACCTTTGAACTTTCTCAAACACTTACCATTGGTATTCTCATTGAAATAACTAGTTCTGGTTTATTACAATGGCCAAGCAGCTCAGAGTATTTGAAATACATCTTGAAAAGAAATGACTGAAGGAAAGTGAATAATAACAGAATAAAATAACTTAATGAAACAAAACAGCTTTCATCACATAAAAACAGTGACTTATGAATTGTAAAATGACAACATTCATGTCCAGATGAAGTCACACAACATGAACTGATTTGTTTTTAGACCAATCTTCCCAATCAGAAACATATAAATACGTCATCTCGAATTAATAATAATCCAAGTAATAATAATCTTGAATCCATTGAATCTGAACCGAATGAAGCAAAATAAAAGCAATCGAATCTTGGGTCATTTCTTATGTTTATATTTACCGAGGTGTAAATAAAGCCTAAATTAGTCATTATTCAAACCATTTATGTTTTTGCCTTTCATTAAAACTGTCTGCATCTTAAAGGTGCAGTGTGTAGAATTGGTGGCATTTTGCAGATGAAATGGAATGGAATATGGAATATGATATTCATAAGTATGTATTATTTAGTATATAATACCATTAAACTTAGAATCGTGTTTTCGTTTCCTTAGAATGAGGCGTTTATATCTCCATGGGGAGCGGGTCCTCTTCCACGGAGGCCACCATGTTGCACCGCCATGTTTCTACAGTAGCCCAGAACGGACAAACCAAACACTGGCTCCAGAGAGGGACTTTCGCGAGTTTCACGGCCACCATAGCTTCTCCTACACGGAGGGGCATTAAATTGGTTGCAATCTGCAACCTCACCAATAGATGCTGCTAAATCTTACACACTGCACCTTTTAATGATTAAATAATAATAATTTTTAAAAAACATGCGTGTGTATGTATATATACAGTATATACACATATATACACACACACATACATACTGTACATA
>OMKR01102080.1:0-15459 GCA_900302355.1 Cyttopsis rosea
CATGTTAGAATGTAACAACAGCGTCGCACTCTCTTCGAAGTCACTCCCGATGAATCCATACAATCTAAGCGCCTACGTCAACAGAAGCGCGGCCCTAATACTGGTAATATGCACCCTTCCAAAATCACGGCAGCAACGCCTTACTAGACTCTTCTAGACTCATTACATGTAAACCAGAGTATTTCAAGCATTTCTTTATTTTAATATTGATAATTACACCTTACAACTCATGAAATCCCAAAATCCAGTATCTCAGAATATTTCAAAAGATCAATAAAAAAAGATTTATAATACAGAAATATCGAACGTCAGAAAAGTATGTTCTTTTATGCATTCAATACTTGGTTGTGGCTCACTTAGCATGAATTACTGCATCTATGCGGCATGGCATGGAGGTGATCAGCCTGTGGCACTGCTGAGGGGTTATGGAAGCCCAGGTTGCTTTGATAGTGGCCTTCAGCTCATCTTTAGTGTTGGGTCTGGTGTGTCTCATCTTCCCCTTCACAATACCCCATAGATTCTCTCTGGGGTTCAGGTCAGGCGAGTTGACTGGCCAATCAAGCTCAGTAATACCATGGTCAGTAAACAATTTATGAGTAGTTTTGGCAGTGTGGGCAGATGCCAAGTCCTGCCGGAAAAGGAAATCAGCATCTCCATAAAGCTTGTCAGCAGACAGAAGCATGAAGTGCTGAATCTCCTGGTAGATGGCTGCGTTGACTTTGGACTTGATAAGACACAGTGAACCAACACCAGCAGATGACATGGCACCCCAAATCATCATTGACTGTGGAAACTTCACACTGGATTTCAAGCAACTTGGATTCTGTGCCTCTCCACTCTTCCTCCAGACTCTGGGACCGTGATTTCCAAATGAAATGCAAAATTTACTTTCATCTGAAAAGAGGACTTTGGACCACCGAGTAACGGACGAGTTATTTTTCTCCTTAGCCCAGGTAAGACGCTTCTGACGTTGTCTCTGGTTCAGGAGTGCGACACTTGTAGCCAATTTCCTGGACATGTCTGTGCGTGGTGGCTCTTGAGGCACTGACTCCAGCCTCAGGCCACTCCTTGTGAAGCTCCCCCACGTGCTTGAATCGGCTTTGCTCATCCCTGTTGCTTGCTCACCTTTTCCTATCACACCTTTCCCTTCCAGTCAACTTTCCAGGAATATGCTTTGATACAGCACTCTGCGAACAGCCAGCCCTTTCATAAATTACCTTCTGTGGCTTACCCTCCTTGTCAAGGGTGCCAATGACTTGTCTTCTGGACAACTGTCAAGTCAGCAGTCTTCCCCTTAGTCTTCCTCATGATTGTAGTTGTGTGTGCTGAACCAGACAGAGATTAAAGGCTCTTTGCAGGTGTTTTGAGTTAATTAGCTGATTAGAGCTCTTCTCAGGACTGTGTGGGTGTGTCCAGGATTCCTTGATTGACATCTCTGTGGCCCTCTGTGAAATATTCTAATATTTTGAGATAGATTTTGGGTTTTCATGAGCTGTGAGCCGTAATTATCAAAATTAAAATAAATAAATTTTTTGAGCTGCACCTGTAATACTAGTAGCAAGTAATATGTGTGATGTATGTTGCATTGGAAAATAAATCTACAAAATAATATTAGCAACAGAAAACGGCAAAAATAAACATAGTGTGACACATTTACTGACTATAGCCTGACTTTCATTTGGGCCTTTTCTACAGTTTCACTAATAATGTAAGTGATAAATTCCAAATCTACAGTGTACAGTTTAGGACATCGTCAGACCTCAGCATCAGATCTCATACATCAGACAATATGGCATCGTTCCTCAGACCAAACGGCTTACGGTCTCGGATATATAAATAAATCTGATTCTGACTGTTTTGTCTGCCATTTTATTATATAGGCAAATGTAGAATTAAATTAAGTATTGACATACAAATGGGTTTCTGGTAAGGTTTCTGCTCGCACTTTTGAATTGTACTTCAATTCAAATTATTTCACACTTTGCAATTAACTTTATTTTCTGATCAGGATTTTCTATATGGCAAGCCACTGGAGCCCTTCTGGTCCTGGTCGGCCAGGGAGCCGTGCTGGGTCTCTGGCTCCGGGTCCAGGGAGACCCCCTACAGCCCTCAGACCTCCTCCAACAGCTATCCGCATTGCAACTGGGGTAAGCCAGGAAGATTTACACAGAAGCCATACTGTGCTAGTGCAGATAATAATAAATATGACTTATTCTAATCTAATACATTATGTAATGTATTAGATTATATATATATATATATATATGCTCTGTGCACTATTAGGTACACCTGTACAATCTAATGCAATATTCAACAGCTCTGCCATGAATTCTACTTTTATGAAGTTTATATTGTTCAGTGTTTGTTGACATAGTCGGAAATGTGTAAATTCAATTATATGTTTATCAATTATATGCTTATGTTTATGACTGAGGTCGTAGTTAAATGTGGTGTTGTAATGAACTATATTATATTGAGGTGTCTCATTTTTTGTCCAACCCATGCTTACATAGGTTATACATTGCCTATGTATACATGAGGGATGCAGAATAGTATAAATGCCTCTGAATATAATGCAGCTCAGTAAAACACCACCACCAACTATGATCTCGATGCTAAAACATATAATTGAATTAACACCTCTTAAGACAACCAGCGCCATGGGCGGGACTAACGCTGATGGAGGAGTAATAACAATGGCGGCCGACAAGATATATGCTGCTATTGAGGTTGTTCTAAATCGATTAAAAGTACAAATTACTTAGTTTTTATTTTTACTTCACTCTACTCCACTGTAGAGTGAAACCCTGGCAAAACAGGTGTGTTGGCATGGTTACACATCAGTGTCGACATAAAATGACGTTAGATTCAGGCGGATACGTTGGTCTGTAGTGATTGGTTAGGGAAGATTGAATTCCCATCCCCCACGCAAATTGGTTAGAGTGGAGGCAATGTCAGACTGAAGATGGAGACTGAGTGTAATGAGTTGACAATTCTGTCTGATATCAGGCTACCGGAAGTGGCCAGTCGCCAAAATGTCCATCGTTGGTCTGCCTAATACTGGCAGCGCAATACAGTCCGCTACGTTAGACCGTTGTCCTCCGTCCAGTCCGGATCTGACAGGTTGTTACACTTCACTCAGTTTCTTCTCCTTCATTGCCTGGATCGTCGTTCAGCCTCAAACCAGCCGTCTAGTCTCGGGAGCCTGCCGCCTCGTCCGGACCAAAGGACAGGAGGTACCTCCTGGAGTGAGATACATTTGGGAAATTGTGGATGACAAAAAAGTCTCGACCTACCAGAGAACTTTAACTGACCATTACGCAAACTGTTTAACTGAGGGAGTGACTCAGGGAGTTGGGCTGAATGGGACATTTGTTGTTAATTGTAATTTTTTGCACTGTACATATACAATACAGCTGGTTGTATTTTTACAATTAAAAATTTGTCATGCCGAGATTCAGTTCGGCAGGGGGCAGGGTTCGTACGGTCATGAAAAACCTGGAAAAGTGATGGAATCTGAAAATTGCTATTTCCAGAACTGGAAAAGTACTGGAAAAACATAAAATCCCAAAACTTTTGGAAATGTCATGGAAATTTGTTTAATAAATATGTTCATGTTGTTCATTTACACTAAGTTTAAAATAATTTATATGCTTTTAAAATAAATTTCCTAACAATAGCGATTGTAAGGCAGTAATTCATGCAAAGGGAGCCCCAACCAAGTATTGGTGCATAAAAGAACATACTTTTCAGAGGTTCGATATTTCTGTATTATAAATCTTTTTTTTATTGATCTTTTGATATATTCTGAGATATTGGATTTCATGAGTTGTAAGGTGTAATTATCAATATTAAAATAAAGAAATGCTTGAAATACTCTGGTTTACATGTAATGAGTCTAGAAGAGTCTAGTAAGGCGTTGCTGCCGTGATTTTGGAAGGGTGCATATTACCAGTATTAGGGCCGCGCTTCTGTTGACGTAGGCGCTTAGATTGTATGGATTCATCGGGAGTGACTTCGAAGAGAGTGCGACGCTGTTGTTACATTCTAACATGGTAAATTACCTTAGAGTTCTTGTCATTCATAAGAGTTATCCTAAAGCCCAAACACCTCAGAGGCTACATTGGCGGCAGCGGTATTTGGAGTGTTGAGTTTTTTGCTGTTGGATTCATTTTCTCTTTGGACAATTACGGAACTTTCTAGTTAGCTCCGCTAGCTATAACCGTACTTGTACGTTTAACATCGATCGGAGCATCGTGCAGGATGGAAGAGAATTATTACAAAAGAGGAGCCGATAAACGGTATGTGTGATTTGTGTGGGTTTTAGAGGTCAAAATTAAAATAAAGAAATGCTTGAAATACTCTGGTTTACGTGTAATGAGTCTAGAATATATAAGATTTTCACTGTCTGAAATGACTGGCAAAAAATATTGAACTTTTTCACGATATTCAAATTTTTTGAGTTGCACCTGTAAAATTGCATATTGTTGCAAAGCACTGGGACACATATATATGGTATATACTTGTTATGTAACATAACATACTTGTACTTGACTGAAGTGTATTTAAGTCAAGAATGTATCCTGGGGTTTAATTGTTATCTTATCTGTACTTATTTCTATCAAGGATTTTCAATGCCAGTGCCAACTGTTTTTTCCAAGGCCATATTCTTATCACGTTTCCAACTCCATGAGGCTGTCACTGGGAACAATTTAATGACAGGCTTCAATAAATTTGTTTCTTGTTGTCCCAATTTAAAAAAAAAGTGGTCCATACGTTATGTGTCTAATCAACTAAAAGTGCAAATCACACAATAACAAAAAAAAACCCTCTTGGTGAGATTTTTTTTTTGTGAGACATTTTTTTGTGGAAAACATAAAAAATGGAATACAAAAAAAACAGCATTTTTTCCTGTTGACCCCCTGGTGTAAAATACTCTTGTTCATATTAGTTAAAAATAAATATAAATAAATAAAACATCCAAGAGATGCTTTTACGGTTTTGAGAGCTTTTGGGTTGTTTTTAAGAAAATTGAAACTATATTTATACTACACTATCCATCGAACTCTACTATATAGCTAAAATTACTAGTCGAACGGATAACGATCAACTATCATTTAACATTGCCTCGTCACTTTACAAAGTCTTGCTACGTTTAGTCGGGTAGCTAAATATGCTAACTGTTAGCCAGGTAGCTCAATATGGTACCACAACGCAATGGATAACTGGTCACACTAGCAAACACCGCCGACGATTTCACGACTTTCTCGTTTTCCATAGTGTTATTAAACCTATAGTTTCCAAACTGAAAATAAGCGTTGTGTTACCTTTGACAATAACTTAACAGCAGCGAGACGGGAAAAGCGAACGGTTTGTTGTCGTTACCCTTAGAAACAGTTGCGAGTAAGTATCCGCCCTCCCCTCCCGTTCTTTTGCCTTGTGACGTCGGCAACCCGGAATGCCCTGTGATGTCATCAGACGCGGACAACAAAAGTGACGCATGTTGTATAAATTGTATTGATATATTTATTTATTTGTTGTCTAATGTTTAATTTAATTATTATTTGTATTTTCTTATTTTATTTATACTTCTTGTTTTTCTATAATCATATTTGATAGTGCGTTTATTGTGCAGTGTTTTCATTCGTCATCTGTTAAGGCCATATGGTGATTTTTTTCTATTCTTTATCTACAATAATGTTAATAAAAAATGCATATTGTGTGAATTGTATTTATATATATATTTGTATATACATTTCTATATTTATATGTATTTGGTTTTTTTAAATTGTATTTTCTTATTTTCATTATACTTCTTGTTTTTCGATATTCATATTGATCGATTGATTGATGTTGATTGATTGATTGATAGTGAGATACATGGTATGCACTTCCATTTGGTTTTAGATCCTTCAATAAGCTCAAAAAAGAAAGGCAAATTGTGACACTACTCCTCATTAGCTCCATATTATTCGATTCCATTATACTTTTTTCTACCCCACCATTCTCCTTTCACTTGACCACTGGCATTGGAAAAATAAAGAAAATGCTATTAAGTTAAAAAAAAAATGTAACCAGGTTATTCAAGAAGGCAAAATTAAAGATGACGTTTTTCATATAGGTATCTATGAGTAGAATCAAAAAGTCTTAAGTAGAGAAGGAAAACTTCAACTAGGTATTAAAGGCTCTTTAATTGCATTTCCATCTCAGAAAAAAACAACAATAATTTTCCATTTAAAATGTGGGAGCCTGATCACCAAATGAGCCTCAAGCATCTTTTTTAATTGACTTATCAATACAAATGATTGAAGCATCCATAACAGCTAATTGCTATTTGAGCAGTATGCACTGGAAAATTACATTAGCCTAATTATATTACTTACAAAAAAAAATTAAAAAAATTCTACAAAATGGCAGAAATGACCTCAGAAATGAGAAAATTAATTTAGTTTTGTTTCCAGTCGCAATAACTTGTTTTATTTATGATAAGCACATAATAAATGTTTATAAACATTACTTATGAATATTAAATGGCCGGGGCAGTCGTCATTCATCGACATTGCAGTGGTCTTACAAGAATATATTGCACTGCACTGTCAAAAGTCTTGGGTCAACCAGGAAAATGTTTAAAGCCATTTATCCGGAAAGCAAGTGTTTAGCTCGCCAAAAATGATGTTTATGTCATTGCGCTTTTCTAGTCTTGCAATTACTCAAAGCACTTTACAGTACATGCCTCACATTCATATATCGATGGCGGCAGCAGTCATGCAAGGCACACTAACCCTGCTCAATGAGAGCAGTTAGGAGTTCATTGTCTTGCTCAAGGACACATCAGCATGCTACCAGGAGGATCGAACCGGCAATCTTACAATCACTAGATTGTACCTCCAGAGCTACTGCCCCCTAAAGAATACACTGGCCTAAAAACCTGCAGGAAACAAATTTACCCTGCCATTTTACCCTAAAACATAAAGATACGTTTCACGAAAATTTTCACGGGCTGGATCACTGCGGTGCAGAGCAGGCAACATTCTTCCACCATCTCTTCAGTCCACATTGTCGAGTGTCTCAGAAGTGTGGGGAGCTGCATACTTCAGACGGAAGCCACCTGCAATAAACAAAATGCACCAACAACGCTTATAACAGGTCATCAGCACAGCGTCACTGAACGCGTTACTATTTAGTAATCTAGTCGAACATGCAGCTACTACTGTGTTGGGCAAAAAAAAAATTGGGCAAACGTCGATGTGACGCCATGTCAAATCCTTTTGAAAATAGGAAACTCACATTATAGTCACATAAGTTAACTCACATTTGATTTAAAATGTGATGTGTTTAACCAAAACAGCTGATTTGCAGAAGTTCAAATATAACCCTGAGAAACCAGATAAAAGGCAAATTTGGTTTATTTTTTGCGGTACAACCCATAAGGTCAATATTGTGAAATATTTTGAAAATGAGAGTTTAAATAGCCCCTTTTACACAGCCTATCCGAGCCGGCATCGTTGCGCCTTTATTCCGCAACGCTGCTCTATATGAAAGGTACGTAGACTGAGATAACCCATCTCTGTACCGACCGCAGAGGTAGTAACAGAGGTGAAATGGAGCCGGAACGCCGTCTGTATAAAAAGGGACAGCGGCAAGCAAGTTTTTCATTAGTCGGAGGAAAAAAATATATATATATACTGTATATACTCCACTCGGGAGCTGCACCTTGTCACAGCACTGCAGATTCAAATTCCAATTTGAATTTACATGCTTTATTATTATTATTATTATTATTTAGATTAATACGATTTTTTAATGCTCAAATTCAGAACTAGGGGGGGGGGGGCATTACACATATCCTTTACGGAGTTCTGTATGGAGTCCCAGACGCAAGAACTCTAACTCAATGTTATTAAATCATTGTGATTATTTTCAACCTGTCTTCCTGGCTGACGCTATAGTGTACGTCACGGGCCATGACCACGCCCGTGATTCCAGAAAGCCGGCTTCGCGGCACGCTGTCTAAAAGCACACACACCGGGGCTGTCTTTGCTTGGTTCTGTGTAAAAAGGCAAAGCCGGCATATTGGCAGGCCATCTTTGCAGCATTATTTTGGAATCCTCTTTGTAAAAGGGGCTCATGTTTCTAAGCCTAAGCATTGGACTGCATCTAAAGCTACAATCTCAAAGTTTTTCATTTAAATAGATGTCTGTTAAGTCAATATCGCCAAATGATGTAATGCAAAGGTGATTGAGCCTATGGCCCACTGATGAGAGCCCTTGCATTTGCAGTATTCTTAGTTTTAAAAACCAGGTGTCTGGGCCACATTCCCGGGAAAAATCACAAGTCGCACAGTTAGGGACGCGTTTTCCATCACCCAGCAGTGGTTGGACCACCAGAGAGGGTAGGCGGAGCTAACACAACACTCGTTCTTTGCCAGCACCATGCTGGTACAGGAGCTGGGTGCTGAGCCGGATGCCGGCGAAGACGATCAAACATCTAGAGGAAGTGAAAGTTGTAACAAGGTTTCCGTAGGTGAACCTGCGGAAGGATAATTAACGTGAGCACCAGTGGCAGCAGTAGCAAGCCCCAGCCGGTCACATAGAACCTCACGCGGAAGTTACTTTTTTTTCTCATTTTCGCTGCTCGCATTGCAAGTAAACGTTTACTATGGCCAAACAAACAGAAAATATAGATGACTACTGACGCTGAAACTTCAAAAACAAATGCAAATCCAAAGAAAAACAAACAATTCCACGTTCAGATGAAGGCAACTGACCGACGTCACACAGGCGACACTGTTTGGTACGTCACACAGGCGACACTACTCTGGGAAGTGTAGTCCAAAAACACACCTGCAATTCAATTACCACCAAGGTGTCACCAAAAACTAAATAATATGAAATCTTGAAGATTGGCACTTTAAGTACCGTGAGAAGCTGCAGCGGAGCGTGGTACATTTCTCAATAGTTCAGTGAGGTTATTGCTATGAACCGTTATAAATGAGGGAAACCAATGTTTTAATTAGGCCTGGGTTGAAAAATAGCAAACATACCCTTAAAAAGTGCCTGAACGGTTTCAATGAATGGGTGATTACGTCAGCAGGGTATTGTTTTCTCTGACTCTATTGACCGCTGGTTCGTCAGACATCGCAACAGTAACTAAAGGGGTCAGGACAGAGTTCTTTGCATTTTGGACTGCCTTACCTTGTTGTGTGGAGTCTATGGCAGGTTGGCTGCAATCCTGTGCATAGTGGCCACTCTCACCACAGTTGTAGCATGACACGCTGCCATTCTTCTTGTTGATTCCAGCTGCTCCAAATAAGGTAGCAGCGTTGTTGCCCCCCTGTTCCCCCCCTGGCACCAGCCCCAATGCACTTGGGTAGACGTGTTGGTAGAAACGCTGGCAAAAGACCCCAGGGGGGGTCATCTGTTGCTGCAGGCCGTAGTTAGTTGCCACGGCTATGCCGGCTGCCTGGTTTCCCAGAAGGTGGGAGGGCATGTCTGATGGGCTGTGGTTGTGAGATTGCGAATGGATGGAGCCGTAAATGGGTGGTGTGGCCGGCGGTGTCGCAGCAGGGAAGAAGTGGGAGAGGGTGGAGGTGCTGTTGGTCTGGTGCGAGGGCTGGGTCTGGGCGAGGTAGTTATGGCTGCACAGTGTGGTGAGCTGGAAGAGCGTCAGAGGCATGTTAAACACCTGCTGTGTAGCGGTTGCCATCTGGTGTGTAGGGAAGAAAAAGGGGGCGGGGCCAGCCGTGGGTCCACCGGAGCTGTTGCCTCGGCTCCCGCAGTTGTTGTGACAACCACACGTCCCACAGCCCATTGGCTGCTGTTGTTTTGGTTGCTGGGGAGATACTTGCTGTTGATGGGCTTGTTGCTGACCAACACAGTTGCCAGGTATATTAGGAGAAGTTCTGGAAGAAGTGCTACTGTTGATGTAGGATGTACAGTCACTGTGTGCTGTGCTGTGTGTGAGGGATAAGCTGGCACTAGGCGCAGGACCCGATGTGTGAGTAGGCACTACTGGAGGAACAGCTGTGTGCACCTGCCCTGGAGATGGGGCTGCAGGTGTAGCCAAAGCTCCAACAGTGGGCATTAGAGAAGTAGGACTTGGTGGGGTAGTGTATGGGTTAGGCAGACTGGAGGGCAGGGCTAGGCCAGGGTACTGGCCACGTGAGGGCTCCAAGAGTGGCGCTGAGTGGGTGAGACCTGGGTTTATGCTGGCTTGGGCTGAACAATGGTACATCTGTTGGAGAGGGCAGCAAATCGAGCGGCCTGAGGGAACAAAAGTGGTGGCACCAATGGCAGCCTGGTGTGACGATTGCGAGGCAGCAGGGGCAGCAGCAGCACCCCCTGAAGAACCAGCTGCATTCCCCAGCCTTTGCTTCGAAGGCTCGAGCACGGGATTTTCTGAAGTATGGAGACCTAACATTGGAGTCTTCATGACAGGAAGCGCAACCGAAGAGACCGCGGGAGAAGGGTTCCCATCTGGTAAGACACCTTGACCAGGTGAAGGCGGTGGATTGGCAGCCCCATTGGGGAGCATGCAGGGTAGGGAATGCATGAATGAGAGACGAGGAAAACTGGTGATTTCTTCTTCCACAGGCTCCATCTGTCCTATTGTGCACAATATCCAAAAAAGGTCAAATTGAATGAGTAACTTGTTAAATGCTGTGATATATTGTATGAAAAAGGGATTATGTAACTTGTTTCTGACAGACTTACTGACATTGATTACTTTATATATGCATCTTTGTTTTTACACTGTTTCTTAGTACAGTGTGTCTTGGTTCCATAAAAAGGTGCCATACTACTCTCAAGCAAAATACATTTTAAGCCTAAAAAGTGGGATGGAGATAGTGGGGTATATCTGATTGAATCGAATAGATGAATTGATGTTACAATTATGTTATGATTTTAAATGGATGTGTTAAGTTCTGAATGGAAAAACAGTGTCTGGACAATTAACAGTGAAATAAAGAACTTGAGACCAAATTCCTTTATTTTATAGAAAAATATGAAATAAAAATGCCAATATTTTACCGCTACGACTATATGTAGTCTAGTGACGTCAAATCAGTGAAATTAGGATTCCAGATGACACAAATTACATCTTTTGTTGTCTCCTTTTCATTTAGGTTTCATTTAGGTCATTGAATTGGTAACAGCCCCATTGACAATATTAGACCACTCTACTCTGTCTGTCTGGATCTGGACCGAAATGCGAATCTATCCAGACCCAATTAAAATTAGACATGAGTGAAATGTAAGTCTTTGTAATTCATGCAATCTTCCTGGTACACACACCTTTTTCTTTCTCATCTTCACTATCTGGGCTTTCTGGGCCAAGGTGTTGAGGGCTGGAGGGAGAACTGTAGCTCTCCGATGACACATCACTGTACATGTCTGGACCTAAACCCCTGTCTGCACACAATGTCAAGATTAAGGTTGTCATCCCTAACAAATGTCACACATTAAAGAAATGGAAATATGTTGTACATTCAAATAAATAAATATACAGTCAATATACATGCCAAACAGCTGTCACTATCAGTGAAGCAAGCCATCATTAGGCTGAAAAATCGAAGCAAACCCATCAGAGAGATAGCAAAAACATTAGGTGTGGCCAAATCAACTGTTTGGTACATTCCTAAAAAGAAAGAACACACTGTTGAGTTCAGCAACACCAAAAGACCCGGAAGACCACGGAAAACAACTGTGGTGGATGACAGAATAATTATTTCCCTGTGCCCTTATATGTGACCTCTACTTTATCTGTTTGTGCCTACTACGTAGTTGTTGCTTGCCTTGCCCCAAGAATTTCACTTTGACTTTGGTCAGATCAAGAACACTCTCCAGGAGGTAGGCGTATCTGTGTCAAAGTCAACAATCAAGAGAAGACTTCACCAATGAATACAGAGGATTCACCACAAGATGTAAACCATCGGTGAGCCTCAAAAACAGGACGACCAGATTAGAGTGCCAAAAAACATCTAAAAGAGCCTGGACAGTTCTGGAACAACATCCTATGGACAGATGAGACAAAGATCAACTTGTACCAGAATGATGGGAAGAGAAGAATATGGAGAAGGGAACGAACTGCTCATGATCCAAAGCATACCACCTCATCAGTGAAGCATGGTGGTTGTAGTGTTATGGCGTGGGCATGTATGGCTGCCAATGGAACTGGTTCCCTTGTATTTATTGATGATGTGACTGCTGACAAAAGCAGCAGGATGAATTCGGAAGTGTTTCAGGCAATATTATCTGCTCATATTCAGCCAAATGCTTTAGAACTCATTGGACGGCACTTCACACTGCAGATGGACAATGACCCGAAGCATACTGCGAAAGCAACCAAAGAATTTTTTAAGCCAAAGAAGTGGAATGTTCTGCAATGGCCAAGTCAATCACCTGACCTGAATCTAATTGAGCATGCATTTCACTTGCTGAAGACAAAACTGAAGGGAAAATGCCCCAAGAACAAGCAGGAACTGAAGATTGGCAGAGCAAAGTTTTCGAATAAAGTTTGGACCCCTGCCCCCCCCCAAAAAAAAACACTGCAATATTTTTTTTTTATTGCAAGTAAGATAAATTTGTGATTAAAAATATATTCATGTGAATTAAAAACTTTTGTTTGCGATTCCAAAAGTTGCGTTTGCGATTCCAAAAGTTGCGTTTGAGATTCCAAAAGTTTTGCTTGGGTTGAATCTCGTGGGCACTCATGGGGCAAGCGGATTTCGTGGAGAAGAGTAAAGATGTCATTGCAGCGTGTGGATGGTGCAGGAATAATTGCCAGGATGGTCCAGTTGTCTTGCATTGCAAGACGGACATACTCTGTTCCCACTCCCTTGTCTCTTGTCCACATCGACACAAACCACAAGTTAATAAGGTGTTATTTCTCTTACTTAACTATTTCTAATCATTGGTGATTTTACATCACCCAATTGTAATATCAGTGCTCTCTAACAATTAACTTTTTGTTCGGTACAACATTGTGGTTTTTGGAGCAATTGATGGCTTTTCAAGGAAGGTATATTTTTTTCTTTCAATCCCTCAGGCTCATTCACTACTTCATCTTGTGAACTAATACACAAGTCTATGTACTTCCCATTCACGTCTCCTCCTCCGTAAAAAAAAAACCCTGACATTGTGGCTACACTGCCACAATATCATTATATGTTTATGATGTATGTATTTATGTTTTATCTTGTGAACTAATACACAAGTGTCCCACTTCGTTACAGATCTTTTACCTGGACACAGCTGGGAATAACAAAGCAGAGACGGCTTTTGGATTCTTCATGGATGGAGTTCGGGAAAATGGATGGCCATCAAGATGAGCACATGAAATTAGTGTTCAGAAGAAAGATGACAATAAAATGTCAACACACGCAATTTTAGAAATAAAGTGAAATGAGTCATTTAAAATGAAACAAAATACCAATCCATGTTCCTAACAACTGGGATGAGCGGTATTGAATGTTTGATCACTACTAACTACTACACTATTAAATGACATTTTGGGGTTTACCTGCACTCATTTACAGTTATTTCAGTGGCACAGAGACCTGTTGTAATAAAGAAATAAGTGGAAATTATGCTTGTTGCTAACACAGTAAAATATATTATTTTGTACCTTGTCTTTTTCTTTCCGAGCCGATTATGGGGTTGAAAATGTACACATCCCTAGATGCATGTTTGCTGTGCGAGGAACAGGTCATGGCAGCTTTATTGCTGAAAAAAGCATCCATAACCAGAGGTAACTGAACACCAGAGCTCAACTGTTTCATATTTGGGTAAAAAGTACGAATGTTAATATTAAATCCTATCAGTTTCCAAAATCTTCTATGCCATGAAGTCATTTTGCAGTTCTAAAGTGGTCAAAAAATCCATCCATCCATCCATCGTCATCCGCTTATCCGGGGTCGGGTCGCGGATGTAGCAGCTCGAGCAGGGGGCCCCAGACTTCCTCCCGAGCCGGTCCCAGGCCAGCGTGGAGATGGCACGGTGGCTCAGTGGTTAACACTGCTGCCTCACAGCAAGAAGGTCTTGGGTTCGATTCCCGCCTGGGGCACTGTTGGCACCGTGCTCCGGTGGGTTATCTCCCGATCAGGGGCCTTTCTGTGTGGAGTTTGCACGTTCTCCCCGTGTTTGCCCTGACTAAAATAACGTGCAGAACACTTCCTGTCCTGTCCCTGACCACGGCATGGACCTACCACCTGGAATTGGTCCCCAGGCGCTGACAAAGTGAGGGCTGCCCATGGAAGGATGGCCAGGATGGGATAAATGCAGAGACTGTATCTCATCGTTCGCCACTCCTGCGTGTGTGTGTCACCCTCCGCATGTGTGTGGTAAATGTGTGATTAATAAATCATTCTTCTTCTAAAAAGATATAGTCCCTGGTCTTGGGTCTGCCCCGGGGCCTTCTCCCAGCTGGACGTGCCTGGAACACCTCCCTAGGGAGGCAACCAGGTGGCATCCTTACCAGATGCCCGAACCACCTCAGCTGGCTCCTTTCAAAGCAAAGGAGCAGCGGCTCTACTCTGAGTCCCTCACGAGTGACCGCACTTCTCACCCTATCCCTAAGGGAGATGCTAGCCACCCTCCTGAGGAAACCCATTTCAGCCGCTTGTATTCGCAATCTCGTTCTTTCGGTCATGACCCATCCTTCATGACCAAAGGTGAGGGTAGGAACGAAGATTGACCGGTAGATCGAGAGCTTTGCCTTCTTGCTCAGCTCCCGTTTTGTCACAACAGTGCGGTAAAGCGTGCGCAAAACCGCCCCCGCTGCTCCGAATCTCCCGCTCCATCTTCCCCTCACTCGTGAACAAAACCCAGAGATACTTAAACTCCTTTACTTGGGGTAAGGACTCATTCCCTACTTGGAGTGGGCACTCCACCAGTTTCCTGCTGAGAACCATGGCCTCAGATTTAGAGGTGCTGATCCTCATCCTGGCCGCTTCACACTCAGCTGCGAACCGATCCAGTGAGTGCTGAAGGTCACAGAGCGATGATGCCATCAGGACCACATCATCCGCAAAAAGCAGTGATGCAATCCCTAGCCCACCGAACTGTAACCCTCCCCCTCCCCGACTACGCCTCGAGATCCTGTCCATGAAAGTCACAAACAGGATCGGTGACAAGGCGCAGCCCTGGCGGAGGCCAACCCCCACCGGAAACGAGTCCGACTTACTGCCTAAAATCCGAACACAGGGAATATAGAGATTGGATGGCCCTGAGCAGTGACCCCCTCACCCCATATCCCCGCAGCACCTCCCACAATATCTCTCAGGGAACCCGGTCATAAGCCTTCTCCAAATCCACAAAACACATGTAGACTGGATGGGCAACCTCCCAGTCCCCCTCCAAGATCCTTGCGAGAGTGAAAAGCTGGTCGGTTGTTCCACGCCCAGGACGAAAATCGCATTGTTCCTCTTCAATCAGAGGTTCGACAATCGGCCGAACCCTC
>OMKR01102115.1:0-11058 GCA_900302355.1 Cyttopsis rosea
CAACGCCCACAACCCATCTTTACTCCACCCCTCCTCTCGACTTATTCCCATTCCAGCCTCCAGCCACAATTAACTCTACCAATCATTTCTCTCACAGCGGCCGGGGGAACATTAAAAATGCACACTCACAGACCCGGACCGCCAGCCTTGGAGGAATGTAGACAGAGAAGGGAGGAACTGGGTTTCCAAATGCTTTTTGTACTTTATATATACACACGCACAACGAGACTGCAAGCTAAGCAGCACAGAACCCAACTACAATCGCCCAGAGAAGCCAGATATGGAACAGAAATCACACATTCAACACATTCTGGGAGGTGTTGATGTCTCTATACAGCTTGTGTGTGCCACAGTGTGTGCCTGTATGTGTGTTTTCCGAGTGTGTGCGTATGTGTGGCGTTTTGGGCATGTGTGGTGGGTATACTGCCGGTAGCCAGTTGAATACATGATGAGTAAGGAGCAGCAGCGAGGGGCCAGATGGGATGTGACATGATCCTGGGGACCAGAGACACACACCAATACACTGGAGAGCAGTGGGAGACATTTACACTGAGGTATCAGTGAGCAGGAAGAAGGATAAAAAACTGAATGAGATAGAGGGATAAAGGGAGAATGAATTTGTTTCAATAAATGTTTTTTTTTTACATTGTGTATTCAAATATTTATGTTTGAATAAATAAAGCACATAGTCTTGATAGATGATTCACTTTATGCCATGAATTAAAAAAAACACAAACCCACTCAAACAACAATGAAGATGAATTGAGATTTTACTGACTTAAAGGTTAAATCTCCTTTTCTAAAACAGGAAACTCACAATATACTCATGTCAGAGTGTGTTTGTGTATGTTTTAAGCAACAGTAATATTACATTTTATTTCAACCTACTTTTTGCAATTTCCCCAGTAAATCCAAAGCGTAAGGTTGGCTACAGCAGGTTGCCAATAGAAAGCAGTGCAACTTTCTGTTTCTAGTCTCTCTCTAGCCCAGATGTAACCAATAGAGATGATTTGCAGAGGTACAAAAGAGCCTGAAAAACCTGATGAAATGCAAGTTTATTTTTATTTGTTATAACATATGAAGACAATATTGTGAATTCACCATAGATTTAACATTTTCTTCTACGGCTTAAAAGTTGGCCTCATTGCACTGCATTTAATGACAGCGAGAAGCTGCTGCAGAGCCAGAAGTTTCTCAGTAGTAAAGCTTGCAGCGAGGATGTGCTAAGAACAGGCCAACATTTTAAGGCCTGGATTGAAGAATGGCGAACCCATCCTTTGTTACAGTCATTTTAACACAGAGCTATAGACCTGTCCATGGTGCTGAAATCACACAGGAAATGGCTTACGATTGCAAGCAATAACCAGTGTTCAAGTAAAGTGCCAATTGTATTGTGAACTGCCTATAAATGGAAGGCTTGCAATTTCTACAACAAAAACCGTACAAAAGAATGATATCATCATAAAGAAAGTTCAGCTTGTTTCATCTCAAAGTGGAAAGAAACTTCAACTTTGGACTCATCATTTCAGCTATCATCTAAAAAATTTGTCCCATTTTAGCTGCCTATCTATTATCCAAACAGGGCTTTTTTAAATTGGTAGTATGTTTGCCAATTACCTTAGAGAGAGACCTTAGATAACAACAGAGCAGATTATGATGGAAACTGATGAGAATATTTCTGAACAGAACCCTGCAAAGTGGGTCAAAGTCAACTAGAAGATGCTTTAAAATGTGAACGTCCGCGAGGAGTTTTTGTGTGTGCAAACGGCATGTGAATAACTAAATATAGTAGTGTTTGTGTACTTTGCTAGATGTGGATGTGTTTTCCTGTGCCCAACCTTGTTCCCTACCACGTCCCAGCCTCCATCTGTCTCTGCAATAATCCATGCCAGCCCCAGTATTGTAACTCCACTTCTCCAAGTCAAGGAACAGTACTGGACAGAACAGGTTCAGGGAGCGGCTAAATGCGCTCGGCTGAAAGTGTGGCGGAGGTTAAACAGGCAAAGAGGAGGTTTTTCGGAGGTCAGATGGGATGAGTTTGAATGGGAAGAAGATAAGTAGGTCATAAAATCCTCCAATCAGACAACACGATGCCCACAGGAAGCCGCGTAATTGACCAGAGGGATCATGGGAATTTTAACTACTGCTGCTTTGCTCATCAGAGGGCAGTTTAAAAAAAGTGTCTTAGTCGATGAATCATTCTCTTCTTCTCTCTCAATCTTTTGGTGGCTGGTTCTCTTGCTTTCCTCTACCTCTCGCACACACTTTCTATATCTTCCTCACTCCCTTCTTTCCATGTTTATCTGTTATTGCTGCTTGCACTGAAGCGTTATCTCAATCAGTCTCGCCCAGGTGGAGGTTTGAAGATCGGGAACGTCTCTCTCTCTCCTTCCCTCCACCCCGACTCCACACCCCTAAAAAGAGGTGGATATAGACGGAGTGAAAGAAGTCTGGGTCATCTCCATGGCTGAAATGTCTGCCATGCCAGTCGTTTTGCATCCTTTCTGATTTGCAGTGTGCGATGCTGCATTTATTCTGTCCAATCCACCAAACCCAGAAATATTCTGGATATCAATAGATCACATGCGGACATGCACCTGTGTCTCAGGAGCCTCATCACGCCTGATGGAAATTGTATTTAGCCGCGTGTGTTGTGATTCAACTCATTCCAAGCCGTCTCAGTATCACGTCGGCCCTCGTGTTACACCCCAGCTCGGGTAATTTAGGATTCATTCATTCGGATGGGCATCAGATAGAGGGAAGCGCATGAGTATCATTGTCTCTGGATGCGAGCTCACGCACAACCCTGATCCTTCATTCAATTCTAATAGACCAAATCTAATTTAAAGGTCTGATTTCATAGAGGTTTTTCTTTCTTTCGTGAACATCCGCTGAGGAGTGAGCTTAGAAGAAAAGTTAAAGACATTAGAATAAGGTTTAAGATTTAAGTAGAAAAGGAGCCAATCAAAATACTTCACCGAATCCTTTGTTGCATGTGAATGTGAACACATAAAAATATGTCTGGATGGTTGTATGCAGTTGTAGATGAATTATAATTCACTTTATCTTCCTACCACAGGCAATAATGCTTAACACAACTTATCACCCTAATAGCCTGGTTCCTCCTCAGCACGTTCAAGTCCTGTAGCCCCTGGGCTTGAACAAATGTGCACTCTAAATTGTTCTGTTTTACCCACTAACAGCTCAGGTTAGGAAGCGTAGGGATATTATGCCCCTGAATCAATGCCTAAAGGCACCTTCATCTGAGCGGCTCAGAATAATATGAACTGGTACAACAATGACACAAATTCAACAGTTGCTACACACGCTACAATCCCACGCTGTAAAAGAACCACTGTGTCAATGAAGCACGAGCTGTAATAAATTACATTTACATTACATTCAGAACAGGGAGACAATGTCATGCGGTTAAAATATCAGGGAGAGCGGGGAAAGAGAAACCTAAACACACCTTGTGGTGCCGGCTTAGTCTCTGTGTGTGTGTGTGTGTGTAGAATATATGTAGGTCCTGGAACTAGTGCGACAATGTTCTTGGGGACAGTTTAGACAGATGAAGATGAAACTGAATCTGTTTAAAAGTGAGGAAGGAATGGTTTAGTGGAAGAGAGTGAGAAAAGAAAGATAAAGAGAACTGGATGAATGGAGGGAAATAAATGAGTGAGTGAGAAATCTGCTCCCAGGGAGCAGACGGCAGATCTCATGTGTCTTATAATATCAATATTGTGATGTACACTTATGCTTTTATATACTAATCACAATACTCAAGCTCGCTCTATTGCGCTCTGTTCTAGTTCTGCCTCTTCAATTCACCAGAAAAGGCAGATTAATTTGCCTCCGAGCGAAGGAGCGAGGCTTGTCTTTATCTTGAGCTTAACGACCGTTTAATATTTCACCATTAATCTAATGGAGCTAGCGATGGTCCATTACTAGGACAGGAAGGGCAGAGAACAGCCCAGGTAGCCGGGAGAAATACCGCGCCGTGGAAATCAGCTTTCCGGGAAATCTGAAACAAAAAGAAGCTGTGACTCTAAATATAAGCACTAATGGCAGCAATTACTCTTCATGAAATTACCTCCCAAGCTCATCATCTTTCCAGCGAATCTCCCCTGTGAAAGCATCAGAACTCATAAAGATAATAAACTGTACTGTCGGCCCAGTAAACAGATAATTGATTTCCCTCCTCCCTGTGTGTGTCTCTTATTCTTTTTCCCCGGGTTCTTCAGCTCGCAGCTTAACCCCATTTGTCCGGCTGCGCTGTCCGGTCACGGCTCATTAAGACAACAATAAGGTTTACGTTCTGCTCGCAGCCTCCTATGAATGTGATGGATATTAATTGCCGTCTCGTCCGTGGTGAACACGGGAGGACTGAAGCAGGGGATCATGAGCTGCTCCCCTGATGTCTTTTTACAGAAGAGTGAAATACTTAGTATCTCAAAAATTTTTAAGAAATAAGACAAGGAAATTGCATACAGTGAAAAATAATAATAATAAAAAATTATATGATATGATATATTAATTATTATATATATATACATAGAAATTTATATGAATATTATATATGTATATTCATTTAATTAATTATATTATATAATATTATAATAAATAACACTTAAGTTAAAAGGCCTATATGAGAAAGCCAGAGATTTTCAGTTCAAAGCAGCTGTTGGCAATTCAAAGTGCTCTACATAAGGCATAAAAAAATAAAAGCAAAGAAAAATAAAAGCATAATAAAAAGCTAGAAATAGATACAGATATTGAAGCAAGACATACGTCTTAAAAACATGCATGTGAAAACAGTATTTAAGAGTTTAGAGAGTTTTATTGGCAAAGACAATGTTTTAACAACAGCCAGCGTTAGGTGTGTTGTGCCCTCTCTCTGTTCTCTTTTGCTTCCTGCTTTTCTATTCCTATTCTTCTGCTCCACTTTCATTCTTCCCTCATCTCGCTCACCCCCTCCACCCTTCCCCTGCTCTAAGTTTGTTCCGTCTCTCCACAGGCAGTCGAGTGGAAGTCGGAAGGGAGGAGCTGGGCTTTCAATGTAAAATAACAACATTAGCGCAGCGGCTTCGATCCGCTTTCTCCCGCGTGGAGCTTTGGCAAAGCCAAGTGAACGTTAAACTTCACCGCAGAACATTTGAGCAGAACATCGGGGACGTCTACCGTGGCCTTAGAAAAGCATGAGCTGTCAGATATACAGTATAGGCTTTCAACTTTCATCCGATTTCAAATTAGGCTGTGATTGCTCTGACTAAAACTCACTTCATTTCTTGTAATATCTCAAGTGTCCAATAGTAAACAGAGGAAACAATGTGGTTTGTGGAAATGAAGAACAATAAACGCAACAATAATACTATCTTGTCCAACGGTCTAACAAAATGAATACAACACAGCGGCTGCTGTCCTGTTGGTTTTGCATGACATTACATCAGATGATCGGCTCCATTCTCCTCTGGTTGGACGAACAATGCTGCTGTTACACAGAGTCCTGACAGCATGTCGCAAGGCGATGAAATACTCTGCTCTGTCCAAAAACATTAATAAAACAGCTATAAACCTGAAATTGACACTTGAGGACTTACAGGTGCAGCGTGTAGAATTAGTGGCATTTTGCAGAACGGACTTGGCAGAAATGGAATGGAATATGGAATATAATATTCATAAGTATGTATTAATTAGTGTATAATCCCATGAAAATAAGAATCGTTCTGTTTTCGTTACCTTAGAATGAGCCATTTATATCTCCATGGGGGCTGGAGCCCCTTCCACGGAGGCCGCCATGTTGCACCGCCATGTTTCTACAGTAGCTCAGAACGGACAAACCAAACACTGGCTCTAGAGGGACTTTCGCGTTTTTTGCAAGTTTCACGGCCACCGTAGGTTCTCCTACACGGACGCCGCTATTTGCCACCGCCACCGCCACGGACACGGAGGGGAATTCAGTTGGTTGCAACCTGCAACCTCACTGCTGGTGGCCTCTAAATTCTAAACACTGCACCTTTAAAAGTGGATAAATAGCTAATAAGATACTTTAAAAGCTGAAATGTAGGACATGGTGTCTCCAGAGAGACAGAAAGGGGTATTATTACAATATCCTTCAAGGTGCAAAATAATTCAACCCCATCCCCCTCTCCCACGTTACATCCAAGTGGCTCTACCTCCCCTGTCCACAAAATACCGGCCAGTACAAGGTCATTATAATGGTCAGGCTTTGTCAGGGATGTAGAAAGAGCAAATTATTGATTAAAAAAACCGCCTGGTCGTAGGCCTCAGACTATGATTTACATGTTTTCACGCTTTCCATCACAAATCAACCAAAATCAGAGATATTCCTGTAGACATGTGCCTCCAAACGAGACAATGAGAACAAGTGAGGAGATCTTAATAAAAATAACTGTTTAAAAAATAAATAAATGACTGCTGGGTGTCTCTACATTAAATGATGGGACAAGCTGCCACTAGCTGATGGATGGAATCAGGAAATTAACTCACAAATCCAGTTCCCACAATGCAACGCACCACTAAATGCACGCGTTCCTTTAGAGAAGGTCTGTGTTTCTAAATTGCATTTTGGGTAAATTAAATTGATTCTTGAAAAGGGTGCCAATCGGAGACAAACAGGTGATAGGGAACTACATGTAATTACACAAAATCTAGACATGAACATCATACAGTAAGATTGTTTTGTGAATTAAAATCCCCTGTTAATGTGGAGAGAAATGATTGATTATATCCAGTGTTCAAAAAAATTGAAAAGAAAACCCTTTATTCACTTGCGGAGTCAACCCTCTGGAGCTGAAAAGCTTTTTGACAGCTCTAATAACACAGCCACCCCGCTGAAAGAAAATTGCTGTTCCATTTTTGTGTCAAATCATGAGTTTGTGTGAGAATAAATGTGTGGGTGCGTGTGTGAGTGTTGAGTGCAGGCGTATTCACGTGTGCAGGTGAACAAACTCAATGTGTTTGAATGTGCATGTGTGAATGGGTGTGTGCGTGTGTATGTTTGTGTGTCAGTTTGTGTGTCCTGTCCCATTTCCGTGCGCTGGTTGGTCCGGGAGTGACACCGTTATTATCGACACCTTCCTCCCCGCTCCCCTGGATCTTGTAGCCATTAGCAACCAGCGACAGGAGCTGGCCTCTTCTCCGCTGCAGCCAATTGCTTTCACATCACTGTGTGACTGTGTGCATGCATGTCAATGAGCACGTGTCCAGGAGTGTGTGTGTGTGTCTGCGTGTGTCTGCGTGTGTGTGTGTGTGCGTGTGCGTGTGTGTGTACAGCCACGTACATATGTGATCATAGCATGAAGTGTCTCTATAGATTGTTTCATAAAATACAGCTTCACTGTATTCAACGTATTGCTAATTCATTCTGGAACGGAAGAAGAAATACACAGATACACACATTTCACGGTCGTGCTGTCGATGGACCGCAGTCTGGACATTGAAAGAAGGGAGTCAGCGCAAAACAATCAATAGGTGTTGATTAGGCATTCTCAGTACCTTTCTATGGCCAGGCAGGCACCAGCGCTCTGTGTGTGTCTGGAGATCAATACTCTGATCTCTTATTAGACGGGGTTTGCACATCCCAGCCAGGCGCGGAAAAGAGCGGTGCGAACCAACTGCCTGTGAAATCAGGCGGAAAAGTCACCGGTCCGAGATGGGGAAATAAAACAATATTTCAGGCTCGGATTCCCGGGACATCATTTAAAAATCCAGCGATCAGCAGGCAAAATACAATTATTATGATTTCCAAATATGCATTATCGTTTCCACCAGCTGGGAGAAAGATCCGCCCTTAGTGCACAGTAATTTAGTAGTACTGGTCTTTTTTTTGAGTCAATGGCCTGATGCAGACATTCATTCACATCCATTTAGATTTTCTCTATGGGATTCCAGGAATAACTACAGTCCACTGCTTTTGGCCACGATGCAGATGTATATGTAGACGTGTTCTCTGCTCGAAAGCCAAGGTGAAAGAGAAGACTTATTTCCTAAATTTCTTGCCTTTGTTGCGTATTCTTTCCTGTAACAAATGTTCCTCAGCCGGTCTAAGGGTGCATCTGGTTTGTAAACTTTAAAAACTAGAAGATGCTGAACCCTCTGCAATACACATTGAACACTCCAGGCACTTGTTGGCACGGTAACATGAAAACCCTTTTAGATGGAATGCCCCAGTGGGACCGTATGTATAAAAAACCCTCCGCTCCCTCCCTCCTGGCACAGAATCACTAGCTGCGCCTCACTATAGACCACAACAGTGGGAGAGAGATACAGGGAATTAGAGCTATTGTTTGAAGGGTCTGGCTTGACGCTGTGCTATCAGAGCTTTTCTTTCAAATAAAAATCGAACCTGGAATTAAAATGTCGAATGTAGTTCAGAGATAAAACGAAAACAATTCTGAAGTTGGAAAGTTTCATTTTCACAAATGAAAAAAGCGAGGTATACAGTACCATACAGTACATGTCATAAACTGCTTTAAAGATCACAGCGGGAGATCATTCAAGGATAAATGTAGTTTCTTATCATCCGTACTAATTACTCTGCTCTTTGTCTCGGTTTCCATGGAGCCAGTCATGTGACACAAGCATGGATGTGTCCATATGCATCTAAGAATACTACCTGTGGGGCGAACATGAGAGAGAGGAGAGGGAGAGAGAGAGAGGAACGAGAGAGAGAGAGAGAGAGAGAGAGAGACATCGTATATAACAGTTAAACTACTGGTTTGCGGGGGGAGGTTAAGAGCATGTATTAATCAGGACAGCAATAAAAGCAGGGTCTGCTGATGGAGGGGGAATTCCTGTGGGAGTTGCAGCTCTTTGTGATGCTCAGCTCCCCTGGGGTCACATCCACCCATCCTCCTCCCACCCTGCTTCCCATAATCATCCCACATTCACCCCTCCTCCCATCCCACCCCTTCTTGCCAATTCCCAGACCCTGCTGTGGAACGCCCGGACTCAAAAACACAACTACAGCGGCAGGCACCAAACACACACATGTAAACATCCAACTAGCATTAAACCCGATGCAAACCAGTCCATTTGGTGAACACACACCTGTACCACGACCCACCAGCCGCCACCCCCCCTACTTTCGTCCTCTCCAGCAGATGATGGATGCGACAGGGACACGACTTCAGAGGGCTTGGGAGCCCCATCTGAGCTGATGGCTTATTCATTACAACAGCCTTCAACTGGCCTATGGGGAGCCTAAAATGCTATAAAGCACCGGCTGGGCTAAACACAAGCACTTTTATTGTGATAGATGTGGCATCGGTGGCAGAGCGTTATCTACAGGTAACGGGTCCAGACGTGGCCGTACAGAGGGGAGAACAAAAGGTGGGTAGGCCGTGGAGTGGATTGAAATGAAATATTTATTTCCCGCTACTTACTGTACAAACACTGGGAATTAATAGTGAGGAAGACACTGCCGGTCATAAACACCATAAAGAAAAATAATAATTTCTTTAGGAACTTTTTCTATACTGGTTCCTAACCAATTCAAGTTCTACTTTTCTTTATCACTGTAACCAGCTCTTGTTGGGTAGTGTGGGGACAGAATACACTGTGCCTCATCTCAGCACGATCAGTTGTTGGTACTTTGGTTTGTGTTGTGTAGTTTGATTGTCTGACCCGTTGGCCTCTGCTCCCTGGTCTGAGAGCTCACCTGGTTCAACCATATTACCTATTCTCTGTTAGGTGCTTTGGTTGTAATTGACACGGTTACAACTGAATTGAACCAAACATTATATTTCAATTAAATTCCTTTCTGTCCTCGAGTATTTTGCTCCCTCTGAGCTGAGTTGTGGAGGCAGTGGCAGTAATGGTGCAAAGGTCCTGTCCAGGTTAAAGAGTAGTGATTACAGCCCAGTGGACTTTGGCTTCCAGGGGCCAGTGGGAGGCAAGACGGAAGCCGAGGAATAGAAAAGCTGACAGATAAACTGAGAGAACAACCCACACTAGAGGAAATGCTGCTGAAATGAAAACACAGCTAGAGAAAAGAATAGATAGATAGATAGATAGATAGATAGATAGATAGATAGATAGATAGATAGATAGATAGATAGATAGATAGATAGATAGATAGATAGATAGATAGATAGATAGATAGATAGATAGATAGATAGATAGATAGATAGATCACATACAGGTACACACCAGCAGTATTACCTTCAATACATAAATCTGACATTCAAAAGGATTTCTTGTTTGTCGCAATGTCACAGCATTAAAATGGTGTTTAGATTAACGGGAATAAGCATGTTCACGAATTCCTTCCAATAACAAGCGTAACTAAAAAACATCCTTTCATGTATTAAGTACATGCCACCATGGAGCCTTCAGATATTCAAGTGACACGCCGCCCCTCTGTCCTCGCCCTCTTCTCATCACTAACCCCCTCCCAGCCGCTCATTCAGGGGCGAGGTCGCCCCTCCTTTCAAATTGCTAATGAGGATCAGTGTGCATATGTGTATCTTTGTGTGTGTGTGTGTGTACACATGCCTTACATGCAGTGGTCCCCATAATTGGTGTGGATGCCTTTGTGTATTACCATGGATACATCGTGATGTCAATATAGAAACTTCCATTATGTCCTGTTTGTCCCTATGGACTATGCTTACCGCTGCAAAGCTTATAGGCCAATTTCACGTCTAATCTAATCTGCACACGAGCAGAAGATAATATATCGCGTAATCTCTTCATTTATTTATTTTAACATATAACATATGACAGTTACAATAAATTACAATAAAAGAACCCCAGCAACCCAGATACCCTGGAAAATATTCCTGAAGAATGTGACTGTTAACAGCCTACAAGCTCCATTTCCTTTGCTTTGAACCCCAAACAATCTGCAGTGTTTCAACAGCTGAATCAGGAGTTTATTAGCATTCTAATGTCATTCAAATGTTTGACAGGGATCGGGGAACAATTGATTTTTTTCCGTCTCATGGTGCATTGGATTGCGTGCGTATGTATGTATGTATGTATGTATGTGTGTGTGTGTGTGTGTGTGTGTGTGTGTGTGTGTGTGTGTGTGTG
>OMKR01102180.1:10787-21170 GCA_900302355.1 Cyttopsis rosea
GTTCCCTCATCATGCATATGCACAAACACACACACACATTAACTGTGCACATGTTTGTGTGTGTGATACATACATGCTCACACATAATAAACACACCAAGGGAATAAAAAAACTACTTTTTATAATGTGATATGTATTTTGTTTATTGGGCATTCATGATTAGCCTTACACTCAATAGCACAAGCAGAATTATAATAACAACTAATAAGTCAATAAAATATTAAGGGAGCGATGTGCAGAAAGGTGAACCCTGTCAAATAAATGAGAAAGTGAGCGAACTAAATTATATTAGATGCCAGTTAATCTCTCATCATTCTATCCCAACTCATTCCTGTTGATGCTTTGAGCAGCGTCATAAAGTGCCGTAGTGCAGCGTCACAGGAGATTTTACTTGGATTGTCAGATCAAATTGCAGAATGTCTTGTTGGTCTAGTTGGCCTAAAAGTTAATATTAGTGAGAATAAACCATTTTCTTTTTACTGTGAAAAAACGTAATAGCCTAAAACCTGAATAAAATACATATTTGTAAAATGCATAAATCTCGTCTATAAAATGTACATTTGATTTATCAAACACTTCTTAGAAATGGTTGCTTTACTGTTTCACACTACAATATCAGTATTTAATGCAGAAAAATTGACTTTTGACAATTTTGGGTTGATCGAGGAGGCCGGTTGTTCATTGGGTCACAGTGGTTGTCTTTTTTTTTTTTTTTTTTTTTTTAAGTGGATCCCCAGAAAAAGTTTGCAAAACACTGCCCACTGGCTGGTTAGTCTGCTGTTAACTGGAGTGTGTATTATACAGGTTAGATATGTCAAAGGAGACATTTACTTGTTGAATGTGTACATATTTGGGTGGAGTTTATAAGTAATAATCTTAACTTTTGGAGAAAAACATGTTCAGTTATTATCTCAACTTTTTTGTGCTCTGCCAAATATTTCCATAACTCATTGACATCACCTTCATTTTTACTTGTTGATTAAATTTAAAGGTGCCGTGTGTAGAATTAGTGGCATTGTGCAGAACTGACTTGGCAGACATGGAATGGAATATAATATTCAGAAGTATGTTTTAATTAGTAACTAATCCCATGAAAATAAGAATAGTTGTTTGTTGTAGTGTTTTTGTTACCTTAGAATGAGCAGTTTACATCTCCATGGGGGCTGGAGCCCCTTCCGCGGAGGCCGCCATGTTTCTACAGTAGCCCAGAACGGACAAACCTAACACTGGCTCTAGAGGGACTTTCAACACAACCTAATTATTTCATTTAAAATAATTGGGGCTTCACGGCTGGTAGGCTGCCGTGCAAGCAAAGAAAATCCAAAAGGGAAATGAGCATTTAAGTGTGGTAACTCCTGCATATGTGCCCTTGAGCAAGGCACTAACACTGTTCACCAAACTTCTCTAATGCTGTGACCGGGCATCTGGCAGTCCTTCCACGCCTCAGGTTCAAAGGCTCCAAACAATTCCACTGCAGTTTGTCTCCACATCTTCAATAGATGCTGACAGAGCAGATGTCCTTGAAGCAGAAGATTCTGTGAGTTGAGCTGCAGCTCCATGGAACACGGCGTTGTTGGGAGTAACCTCGGTCATAATGTATTAAAATGTGCTCATTCAAGGTTTCTGTATCATAGCTGAGAATGATGTCGAAGAGTAGAAATTTTCTATGCATTTGAAATTGCCATTGAATTTCCGTCTTACTCGCCTCACAAAAAAAAAAAAAAAAAAAAAAAGATATTTGTTGATTGCAATGCAGGAAGTTCAACTCGGCGAGCTCAGCCCTCTCAGTAACGCTTGTCCTCTGGAGGAGTGGCCACCATCACCTCCTTGTTCCCAAAGTCCCAGAAGGCAGTCATGTGGAAGGCCATATTGGAGAGGACCACCAGATACTCACACAGAGCAAACAGGGTGTAGACTGGAAGGGAAATTGACAGGGAAGGAGAAAAAGAAAACAAGAGAGTAAAACCACTGAGGCAGATCCGTCCAAAGGGTCAGAACGGAAAGTGCTGAGAGAACTTTTTTTTCTCTGTTGCTTTCTGATCACCTTCTGACTTCCTCTTAAACGGTTTGTATTTAGGGCTCCGTCACAGTGGCCCCGTCTCATTGAAAAGGTAAAAACAAACCAACAATACCAAACCGACTAAAAGCAAGAAATTTAAGCATTGACTTCTTAAGTACGAACCAATACCATCCCTCATTGAAGTGTTTTACTCAGAAATGCAGACAGACAGTTGTTTTGCAGGATTGGGAACCAAGAACATTTCTTTAGCTTAATCTATGTTTAATGTCTAAAGCCCGAGTTATGCTCGCGCGCGCCGCAAATGACGTCACCTGGCGCTGGCGCTTTGGAGCTACGAGGTCGTGCAGCTCCTAGATTTTGTGACTTGGCGCGAGCGCCATTCCCTGCAGGAAAATGCGTTGGAAGCGATGGCAGATCAGCGTTTTGCTGTTTTATTTCTGATATGTTGGACAAAATTGATTCGCAGCACAAGTCAGATGTGAAATTCTACCAATTACTTTTTGGCGCAGAGACTAAATAGTTACAGTTTTGTCACTGACTGAAAACCCAAACCGGACATTTTCCATACCATGCTATGGTATGGTATGGGAGCGTCCACACACTGCTCTGGTCTGAGGGGTGTGGGCAGCGTGGCACTTACTTCCTGGTTCACAGTACTTGTTGTGCCGTCTGAAGAAGTACGCAGCGGCCAAGCAACAGCTGACGTTGAAAAAGAAGAGACGCACCTTCCATCGGTATGATATCACTTCCTGGGAAGAGAAAGGGAATGAGAGATGATGACGGGGAATTGGCGCAGGGGTGTGTGTATCAATACTGAGGCCAATTTACATGTTGAATTACCAGTGAGATAAGGTTGATAGAGAGCATCCGGCAAATATCTAGAGGTATAAAAACTAATACAGTGTATACAGCCTTGCCTATCAGAGTTGGAGAAAAACACAGTTTTCCTTTGAGACCTTTAGACTAAGTTTATAAAGCTCTAAAAGTACAGCATACCATTACATGACACACAAATAAGCATGTCACTGCAACAGGCCGCAAGGCTACATTTGATATTCTTCATAGCGATGCTGTGGTTTCACCCTGCACACGGCTAAATAAAAATATACATAAATACTAACTACCAAACAAAACGCATACCTTGCTAAACATTTACATATAATGGACAATGCGCGTCTTTCCTGTGATTAACGTGACTTGTGTGTGTTTGGATCTGCACATAAGCACAGACACCACCTGCTTGCTGCTGCTGAAACGCTGGGGATTCAAGTGGAAGACATCACCTCTGTGGCCTCTTGGCTGACGCAGATATTAGATACTAGACACTTGCAATACTAGATGTTGTGTTTGAGAGAGAAACTACCTTCATTACTCCACGGTGTATTGGCAAAAATCTGGCAATAATGTTATGAGTCAGTTCATAACAATAATTATGATTTATCAGAAAAGACACCACAAACAGAAACTAATGGGGAGGATTGAACACAGGAAAACAAACTACAATCCTTTGACTTTACTTCCAACTTTATCATTGATAAATGAAATGTCAACAGCGCTATTTTGCTATTTGACACAATATTAGAAAATAAATTTCAAATCACATTTTGATATTTTCTTGGGGCCCTACTTTTAACGCTATTCACATATCTCAGCTGTTGGCTGCAAACAGATGTTGAATAATTCTAAAGTAAAGTTTTCTAAAGTTTCTGTTATACCACAGTAGTGCGTATTGAATACAGAAACTGGCCTGCACCGTTGAAGCAGATGTGCCACGCCATGAAAGTACACACACCGCAGAGAATAAAAAAACTTTAAGTAGCTCAACTCTTGGTGAATCTTTCGCAAAGTATCACAATCACAAGGTTGCACAGGGAAGGCACCTGCTGCTGTGTTCTATACTACAATATATACACTATCTATTGAAATAAGAGATATAGTCATTCAAAGAATATCTATGCCATCATTGAGGGTTTTGATTCTGTCCTTGGTCTGCCGTTGGGGTGTCGAACTGTGAGACAGTATATTTTTGAACATAGCCACTAGTTAGTGACAAAGGTTCTCACATTCCTTGGTGTCTTCCGGGCACCGAGTCGGAAAATAATTCATCTAATTCACATTAAAGAATTGCAGAAGTCTAAGAAGGGCTCCCCCCACAGTCTTAAGCTGACGCAGAGATATTTTGGTAGTTGAGGATCCATCCAGCTGAAGGAAGCTACAATGCTTGCTTATTAAATGTTATTTTCTTTACTGGACATTTATAGCCTGATACTCCAACTCTGATACGTTTCATTACATAGCGTTTGACATTAGACTCAGAATAAGACTGGGTTTCAGTTTCTTCTGAGATAACTTTTCTAATTAAGCTGCTAGGGCTTGCTTTGAGTTGCGGTACTTTTAACGGGGCTCCTTTATTATTTATACTGTACCACTTATAAACAGAGGTGTACTTTCTCATTCCTTCTAAACTCATTGTAACTGACGTATAGTAGCTGTCAACTAGATCAAATCAAGCAGAAAAAAAAAAACACACAGGTATGCATCTCCCTCCATCTGTCCGTCCCTCCACCCACATACTGACGTAGGTAGATAGATGGATACAAAGTTAAGCGAGGGGGAAAGGGTTCACTCTACCTCTGGGTTGACACAGTATCTCTTGATCACCTGCCAGAGTCTGCAAGTTATTAACATGTAGAGCAGGGAGCTGCAGATGAAAACGATAAACCCATTTTTATGGACACCTGTGGAGACAGGAAGTGTAAAAGAAAAACACGTTGTCAGATACTTCTTCTACAGCACTTAAAGGGATGACTAGAAGGATTTTTTTATTGATTCTTCTCTACTTTTTCTAATATATGTTGGAAGTGTTCAATACATAAAACACAGCAATAATATTATTAGCATTATTGTAGCATTCCTATTAACATCCTCATCAGATAAGCCATGTGGTTTTTCCTGTGCTGCCACTGACTGTAGGTCTCGGTGGAGGCCACGTAGGTGAGCATCAGCAGGCCCGTGTTCTCTATCAGGCTGCAGGCCAGCGCCAGGCCGCTGAGCACCAGGTCCGGCAGCCTCCGGGCAAAGCGTCCGCGGTAGAAGCTGAAGTAGGCCGCAGCCATCAGGTAGCGAGGCGCCGAGTGGAGGCCGATACAGCAGCGCCAGATGTAGCGCTCCGGGACCAGGCTGATGGAGGCGCTGATGGACGGGAGGTAGTTTGGTACCTGTTTGAGACAAAGACGTGATGCGTCTTTTCAGGGAATTCAGAAGAACACAGAGTCCACCCCTTTTACACGTCCCTAATCTGAGCAATCTTTCCTCGTATTGTAACACCCAGTCCGTGACACTACAACTGAACAATGTAATAATTGTGAGTTGCTTGGGATAAAACACGCCATTCTTTGCTCAATAAAGGTAACAAATGGATATTTCAAAATGAGGCAAAACTGCCTACGCTGGCAGGTTTAACTGAAGGCCGAAAAGCAATCCTTAAGGGCTTAGCCCAGGTCAAAATATGAAGTCTGCGTGGCTCAGACGTGTGGATTGGACTGTCATTCACAACTCGTTAGACTCATAACCTGTGCAAAGCACCTTGTTTACACAATCTATCGATTGAAGAAATTGCTTGAAATAAGAGGCAGATATTAACAATAATCTCACCAAGCCGTGAGAGTATTGCAGCACTGTATAGTAATAGAGTAACCTTGTGGAACAGTATTAAATCTTGTACATCTTGTAATCTTGTAAATCTTGTACATTGATCAATGTATATTCGTAAAATTGCAATATATTGCTGTATTCAGTGGTGGCTGGTGGCGATACTGGATGGAAGGCATAATAAAAGTCTAATATCTGTCAATAACTCACACTGCAGAATCACATTTCAGAGCCTCCACATGTTACATGACACTATAAAACCACTTTCCCAGGATTCCAACTCCAAGTGCACACAGTATGGAATTTATTTATTCTAATTAAGGGGCTGAAATGTTTTAGCACCAATGCGTTACAGATCGGGTGGGGGCGTGTCACTGTGTCATTTATGCTCCGCGCAGCGCTGTGATAGGCTGATGTGCAGAATGAGACGCAGAGCTCCCGCCCCAACATGACTCGCACCCTGAGTTTTTCTACCAAAATAATTTTTGTTTCCAGGTAGTTATTGACATGGAATATGAAGACATATTTGCTCTACATGGGTATTTCATTTTAAACGTATGTTCTCAAAAATATGGGGAGGGCTCTGTTAGCCCATTTATACCAGCCGTCTCTGGCTGTATTTTTAATATAACAATTTAGTGATATATTGAAATGTGGATCCGATATTATGATACATTATGTTGCCAGACTGTCAACACATGGCCCTACTGTACACATAAACAGTCATTTGTGTTTCTATCTGAATGGAGAACTGAGGAAAGTTTAACTTCTTTAAAAACAATGCACTTGAATTTCAATTGCTGAGTTTCACCACATGTTGGCAGCATTCATACTTGGTACTGTTGAATACAACTAAATAAACAAAAATAAACAAAAGAAACAAAATAAACCATAAAAAGGAGCGAAAAAAGCAGTGCAAAACCTACATGACAGTGTGTATAGGTTGAATCTTCAAAGTGGTACAACAGTGAGATCGCCAGGCAGGCTATCAGGCCGCTAAACGGCAGCAGGACGGTCCCAACGGTGAAATCTGCGTACTGGAGCCGGATGAGCGGCTTGTCCCTGTCCAGGGTCCCGTAAGGTCCCTGGAGCATCCTGGAGAGGGACAATCCAAGCAAATAGCGACCGTGACACTTTCATTCAATTTCAATCCTAGACGTAGGATTTCACCGATGAGCAAAATATATATAATATATAAGCGTATTGCCTGCTCAACTGAACAGAATAGACTAGGCAGACAGAGACAGTTAATAAATATGGATTCGGTCATTAAATAGGACGGCGTACTAGGCCAGAGATTAAACCCGACGATTTACGACTTTAATATGATGTGATGTGATGTGCAGCATAAATCCAAACAAAACTACACGGCTGCATTTATTCGCCGCTGTTCGAGCGGATCCACCCAAAACAGACGTTGGGGGATGAAGAGTTTATGTCGCGGATATGGATCAACTCCCAGGTTGTCTCACTGCACAGGGGTCACAGGGGTCGCACGACCCCGCTTTACCCCGACGACTCCTCTTAGGGGCTCCGTTGGAATAATGATTGGATGAACCCATATGAAATATTCGATCAGAATCTGACGTAATATTTACCGCTCACGCTGTGAAAACAAGGCACAGTGGCCATAACACGGCGTCGGAATAAAAGAATAATGTGTGAAAAAATAATATCTGTGCAGAGGGTCAAATGGGTTCTGTTTAATGTGGCTCCTGTGGGTTCTATTCTGCTGGAGGGTGGACATCATCACATGGTCTCTACCTGTCTCTCTCTACCTGTCTCTCTCTACCTGTCTCTCTCTACCTGTCTCACAGCAAGGACCCTCAGTTGGGCCCCCTGGTGGATGGGGCCCCAGGCTGAGAAGATTTCTGTTGTTGTTCCAAAGCTATGTGAACTATGTGACAACAGGCCGTCCAAACGAGCCGGCTCCACACATCCACACACGCGGCATCGTCCTTACATGGAGCTCCGGACTGCACCCGCCGAGGTGCGGCTAGAATGGCGGACATCCGCTTAACGTGAAGACCTGCGGCGAGTCCGTGGGTTCCTGCCCCGACTCGGTCTGGTGCTGCGTGTCCGTGGGTCCGGTGCTGCGTGTCGGTGGGTTCCTCACCCGACTCGGTCCGGCGCTGCGTGTCCGTGGGTTCCTCCCCCGACTCGCCGTGGGTTCCTCCCCCGACAGGGTCGGGCTCTGCGTGTCCGTGGGTTCCTCCCCCGACTCGGTCCGGCGCTGCGTGTCCGTGGGTTCCTCCCCCGACTGGGTCCGGCGCTGCGCGTCCGCGTCTGGCGCTACGTGTCCGTGGGTTCTTCTTCGTTAGTGTTAATTGGCGGTTGGCAAGCCGGCGGAGAGGTGCATTACCGCCACCGACTGGAGCTTTTCAGCGGTTCTGGGGAAGTCCCGGGCCCGTCCTGGAACACACACCGGCAGGCTCTCCCCCCGCCAGGCGAAGAACTCACATTGACAAGAAGCTACAATTATTTTCAGTTAAAAACCCTGCAACATAAAAACGACTCGTTGGGATCGGTTGAGAAATGTAACCGTCATCGTGCAACCGCCGCTCCCCCCGTTTACTTGTATGTGTTTACGGGTCAGTCTTGCCCGCTCCAATATGGCGGCGACGTTGACGTGTCGCTGCGGCTCGGCGACGGGCCGAAGCGGTCAATGCGGCGTCTGCGTGTCTCTGCAGCACTCCCCCCAACCGCCTGCCTGGGCGGCCTCTGCATACCCACCCTCCCCGGGGGGCTGTCCGCGGGTTCCTCCCCTGACTCGGTCTGCTGCTGCTGCTGCAGCGTATCCCGGGTTCTTCATGGGTTCGTCTTGAGTTTTCGAGCGTCGGTGACGTCATGAACAGGAAGTACAGCGCGCCGCTTGTACCTTGTACTTCCGGTGTACGGGTCGGCGCTCTCCACTAGAGGGCGCCGATGATCCATTTTCTTTTTTCTGTATCGCTCACCTGAGAAGACAGACAGACAGAGAGACAGAGAGATAAGCAGGTGGGTGGGTAGATAGATGTGCAGTATATACACTGATCAGCGACAACATTAAAACCACCTGGTTGATATGCGAGCTAATGTGTAGGTCCCCCTCGTGCCGCCAAAACAGTGACCCCTCGAGGCCTGGACTCCACAAGACCCCTGAAGGTGTCCTGTGGTGTCCGACAGCAGATCCTCTCCGTCCCGTAAGGTGCGAGGTGGGGCCTTCTTCCCATAATGCAGCCCGGTGCCATCTCTTCCCCGGGTAAACGACGTGCACGCACCCGGCCATCCACGCGATGTAAAAGAAAAGGTGATTCACCAGACCGGGCCGCCTTCTTCCATCGCTCCATGGTGCTCTCGGCGGTGGAGAGGGGTCAGCATGGGCGCTCTGACCGGTCTGCGGCTACGCACCCCCGTGCACTGTGTGTTCTGACGCATTTCTGTCATAGCAGCATTAACTTTTTTGGCAATTTGTGCTACAGTAGATCTTCTGTGGGGTCGGATCGGAGGGCGCAAGCCTTCGCTCCCCACGCGCATCAATGAGGCTTGGGCGCCCGTGACTTTAATGTTGTGGCTGATCAGTGTATATACATACTGTACACTGTATATTGTCATGACCCGGGTCATGAGCCATGACAAAAAATGAAATAGAAATGGGAGATACACGGTTTTCAAACTGAAAAGTGTACAAGTTTTATTATTTAACATACTAAACCAAATACCAAAAACATACTAAAGTTATGAGGTGTGTTAATCAGTGTTGTCAGTGTGTCGTGTCAAGCAGATGGATGAGTGTTTGGGTGATGAGCGGAGGGTGTTGTAGTCTATCATGTAAAACCTAAACTAGTGACACGGCCGAAGCCAACCAAACAAAACCATGGTTCCGGAAGCATGGAGGTGCTCCCAGTTGCACTGATGAACTCCGCCCACCAGGGCAAGGCAACACAGACAAACAGCAGACAAGGGGAAATACACACACACAGCAGGGGGGGCCTCACTGCCACAATATGAATTATGATTTCTGTCTCACGAAGGATGGTTGATAAAAGTTGAAAATCAATAAATATAATTTGTTGGATTGTGTTAAATCCCTTCGTCTAGGTATTACTGACTTCAGAATCAGAATCAGAATCAGAATGACTTTATTCCTCCAGGTGCATTTACATATACTGGGAATTTGTCATGGTGATTATGGCTGTGTGTCTACAGACGATTAGCATTACAAAAAGCTTAACAGTCTGAGAAAAAATATATTAATATAAATAATAAATAAAAATAAACGTTGCCAAATATACACAAATAGCTGAAAAAAGCAAAACAAGAATAGTCAAATATATAAAATATACAGAATATGCAATGTGATCCTATGCACAGGATAGGTTATTGGTATTGGTATGATGATTGGTATTGGGAACCCTGGTGAGGATGGTCATTAACTCATTAGAGTTTTGGTTGCACTGGGAAGCTGCAGGTACATGTGTGTGTAAGTATATATCACTACATAGTTACAGGCTTGAAGAATATTCATGTTGATTAAGGACACAGAACTGTATTAGTCCTAACAGCCACAGATTTAACGGGCTAAAGGGCAAATGATAAAACAACAAAGATGTCTGCATGCCTGTTGCAAAAACTAAAACCAACTGGCAGCTCATACTGTTCACAATTAATGTTAAGTGTGTGTGTGTGTGTGTGTGTGTGTGTGTGTGTGTGTGTATATGTATACATACACT
>OMKR01102201.1:0-10067 GCA_900302355.1 Cyttopsis rosea
AACCCATTACCACTGCTAGTAAATATGAGGAAACACAGAGGCCATTGTTGGTGTCTGTTAGCAAAATAAGAAGACACACTGTTCAGTCCATTCCTCTAATAAACAAGTACAGTGGCAAGACAGAAATATGATACCTTGTTTCCTGAAACAAGCACTGTGTATTTTGAGCAATTGAACATTTTACATCGTCCGCACATGAACTGCCGTTTATCTTGTGTTGGCGACAAAGCTGTCCTTTTGACCGGGATGCTGGCGTACGTCTGTTGGCACAAAAACACACTCTGAAAATAATTTGGTCGGAATTTAGGTGTCTACAGCTCTACGACTGACGTTAAATGCGAGCCACTCATGCTTCACGAGGGAGCTGTCCTCCCAGAGAATGCGGGCACAGAATATACAATCTTTTACAATGACAAAGAACTTTGATGGATGGTAGTTACGATGCTAATCACCACGTATTGAAAATGGCGCCACGCTTGGCGGGGCAACTGTACGGCCAAAACGAGACAAAACTTACCACTCTGCTGCAGCTTCTCACTGCACTTAGATCCTGTCTAAAGGGGCAAACGTGTAAGCCTAAAATAAATCATTAAATCTCCCGTTTGAAAATGAGAAGCTTACAATATAGTCAGACAGTGTTTATATATCAAAATGGTTGCAAACTGTGCAACTGATGAGGTTTTTCAGGGTTTTTTGTCACTATTGTGCACTGTAAATCAACTCTTTGGACTACACCCGCAATGTAAGACTATTGAGACTAGAAACAATAGTCATCATCAGGAATCATTTTTCCAACCCACAACTGAAGGGTTTAAAATGCTTTGGATGTACTGCAGCAATTGCAAAAAGTCATTTTTCACTTGAAAAGAACATTTACATATTTTTAAACGTTTCCCCAGCTGGACTGCATTGAAGCACAGTGAGAAGCTGCAGGAGAGGTAAGTTGCACAATAGTAAAGGGTTCAGCGAGGTTGTTGCTCTGACCGATTATAAATGACAGGAACCGACATTTTGTTAAGGCCCGGGTTGAAAAATACCAAACCTCATTTAAGTCCATGAAATGAACCTTTTAAATTTCCATAACTTCCCGGTGGTTAAACCGATGCTTGTTTGTGTGAATATGTTCTGTGCCGTCCATCTAATTCTTGTTCAGCCACTTTATGGCGAATAGAGGACCTCAACAAGTCGTCTCTTTAGTTGGGCGAAAAAGGAAGCCTGAAACCAGTCCGCCTGCATACTGCCTGCATACCAGCACATAGGCAGGTATTTTGGTATCTTGTGCCACGCCCTCTCTCTTCATATCCATTAGAAAGCACAAAAGCACGTCATCCTCAGTGCGCATGCCAACTTTTGCCCATTTCTCCATTGTGATCATTAAAGGTGCAGTGTGTGTAGAATTCATCGGCATCTAGCGGTGAGGTTGCAGATTGCAACCAACGCGTGTAGGTCGCCAACTCGCAAAGAACACGAAAGTCTCTCTCTAGAGCCAGTGTTTGGGTTAGGGTTCTGGGCTACTGTAGAAACATGGCGGCGTCCATGGAAGGGGCTCCCGCTCCTTATGGAGATATAAACGGATCATTCTAAGGCAACAAAAACACGATTCTTATTTTCATGGGATTATACACTAATTAATACATACTTCTGAATATTATATTCCATTTCTGCCAAGTCCGTTCCGCTAGATGCCACTAAATTCTACACACGGCACCTTTTTCATTTCATATTTTTCCATTTCTCCCTTTCAGATTCTCGAATCTATTTACTCCATGGGAACTCACGCTTGTCTAAAGATTCAACAAGCCTCTCCATTCCAATCCATTCGTCGTGCGGGTAAGATCCAAAAATAGGTTGTTACATTATCGGTGCATTAGCCATAGTTTGTGATTCGGACAGGCGAACAAACGGAAAACAGCATCCGAAAAGCATGATCGGTCTCGTTGATGTGTATTAAATAGTTACTCAACCATAGTTAGCCAAATGAAATTGGAGACTGTGTTGTCTACAAATGTATCAATGCCGAACCCTAACCCTAACCATACTGCATCTATCTCACTTGCTGAATTTGGTGAATAAAGTACTACAATCCGTTCCAATGATGATTGAAAATGAAAGTGTGGAATTGGAGCTATGGAGAGAAGTCACATCACGACACACACATCTCACCTGAGCAGGTCAAACTGCTCTGAGGTATGTAGTTGCAGCACACATCGCACCAGGCCCCCGCCGCACCGGGCCCGAAGGTGTGTCCCTCGCCCTTCTCCTTCTTCACCCGGGGGTCCCTCTCGCTGGGGGAGAAGATGGTCCTCACGTCCGGGGGTCTGAAGCCTCTCTTCCTGCTCCGGGGCGCCCCACCTCCCTGCCCATTGTCATCCTTAGGCTGGGGGGGAAATCAGTATCAGGATTAAAAATTGTACGCTGTGTATGAACCGATTTGACGATCTGTTTGGGGGATGACTCAGTGCTTTTATAGTACATTTAGAAGACAGACAGACAGACAGACAGACAGACAGACAGACAGACAGACAGACAGATAGATAGATAGATAGATAGATAGATAGATAGATAGATACTTTATTCATCCCTGAGGAAAAGTGTGGCGTTACAGCAGCATTAATAATAAATAATAATTAATTAATAATTAATAAAAATTGATTAATTATGAATCAAAATATGAAAATATGGCAATATGCAATAAACCTAAAAAAATTTTTTTTAATGGCAATATTATACAATAAGCCGCCTAGAGATTAACAATAAACCTCTGTAACAACAACTCACGCTCCAAAAATAGGGAATTGTACAATTATAATATACATAGTAGATACATATCGCGATATATGTATATATATATCGTCACGGTGTCGGGTTGATACGAATTCCTCCATAATGGCAAAACACACATAAAAAGAATCCATCAAATGGCTCGACAATCGCTCACCTCTAGGTCCGTCCAGGCCGCCCCCTCACCGTCCAGACGCGGGCTTTGGAGAGACGGGTGCCGCCGCGACGCCCTCACTGCGCCCTTGGGGTGGCGCGTCTTTACGCACGGCGGCGACGACATCTCCGGTGTTCTTTGGGTCACGGTTTGATCGGCGACCTTCGCCCTTTTGAAAAGCGGTGATTTATGAACGACCGCCTGCGCTCCCACCACGACGAAGCGCGTCGGGGAGTATTTGCCACCGTGCATCGCCCGGAACGTCGCGGAGGCAGCTTGGGAAGGAAACGCTGTTCCCACCTGCTTCTGAACGCTGCTCGTCTCGTTTCGCCGCAAGATGTGATCGGATTGGCTTCCCTCCGATCGCTATGCAAATACCCACGTATTCATTATGTTATGTTATGTATGTTGTTGTTGTTGTTGTTGTTGTTGTTGTTTTTAAAATCTCCGTATTTTAAGTTTTTACAATTATTTTAAAAAGCTTCTTTTTTTAATTTCTTTTTATTATTGCTTTAAAAAAATTCTTCACTTACAAATCTTCACTAATTTAATTTTAACAAATTTATTAATTTATTTATTTATTTATTTATTTATTTATTTGTTCTTGTTCTTGTTGTTGTTTTGTTTTGTTTTTACAAATCTCCGTATTTTAAAGTTTTTACAATTCTCAGCTATTAAAAAAAGCTTCTTCTTTATTATTATTATTATTATTATTATTATTATTATTATTATTATTATTATTGCTTTAAAATAAATGAAAAATTCTTCACTTACATTCTTCACTTACAAAGTTTCGCAAATTTAATTTTAATTTAATTTAATTTAATTTAATTTAATTTAATTTAATTTAATTTAATTTAATTTAATTTATTTGTTGTTTTTTTTTGGTTTTGCTTTTACAAATCTTTGCATTTTGAAAGTTTTTACAAAAAAAACAACAACCTGCTGTTTATATACATCTTCACTTACAAATCTTTTTACGTATGTTTGTTTTTCTTCATAATTTTATTTTTAATTTTTTTTCCAACTCAACTTTCTCAACTACAACTTTATTTTAATTCAAAGATCCGTTCGCTCTGAGTCGGCTCTGCGGTGGAGACGCGGCTGCGGGCCAGGGACACACCACTGTGTTCGGATCCGACTAACGTGCTCATTTGAACATTGAAATCGGATTTATTTATTTATTGAAATACGACAAACATTACAGAGAACATTACAAACATCCAGACACCATTGAAGCTAAATAAGACAAAAGTAAAAGCCATTTCCATCCATAATACAAAGAAAACAAAACATTCAAGACTTTGCAGATTTGCATGGTGAGTAAACCTTTTTGGTTTTTGTCAATTTAACTGACTCCACACTATTCTATAGTCGATACAGATCAAATTCAACAACAACAACAACAAAAAACCAATTATGTGAAGCCTTATGAAATGAAACGTTCCTAATTGTATGATAAAGTTAATCATACAACGAATAGAGTTATGATTACATTCAAACGGGGCTATTTTCTGTCTTTTACCACAAATTGCCAATTGAAATCGACTTTGTTTACACGGTGACGCCGGAATGACGTCAGTGACGTCGCTTCCCGTGCTGTAGGTGAGCGGGTTGGGCAGCGCAGGGGGACGGGTCGGGTTTCATTTCACTGGGTGGACGGAGGAATTTGAGTGTATTCTGCCTTTATCTGAATCTGTTGGGTTACAAAAAAAAACAATTATCTTCTTTACAATTATCTACTGTATAGTATTGGTTCTCAACGTGGGGTCCGGGGGTCCCCAGCGGTCCTTCAAGAGGTGTAGGGGGGTCCCCACTATTTGTATACAAGACGTCATCACCATCATAGTTCCACTGTTGTTTCCCTAATAACAGTATGGATAAGATGTGGTAAATTTAACTAAATCATATCTAATACTACTACTATATGTCTGTAGCTGTAATAAACTGCTTTGGTTTATATAAGAATTGCTAGCAAGTGTTCAGTCGTCGTAACAAACGCCAACTTTATTGTCCAGGTAACTCCCGACACAGCCCCAAACATCCAGTGCGGGCGCCCGGCGATCCCGGCTCCTCACCCTGGTCCGCTGGGTCATTTCTGGGGGTTTTGTGTTATCAGGCCCTGCCGCGGGCACCGCTTGGAGAGGGCGGCGGGTTTCGCCCGAACTTGCGCCGTCTCAACAGAGGTACGACGGTACAATGTAGCGCTCTCACCTGTCGGTACTGCAGCTGTCGTCCAAGCCGCGTGAGAACGTGGTCTCCTTGTCGCAGGGGTGTGGGTCGTCTCGGTAGTCGGCCTGTTTACCTTTCTCCGCAGCGTCTCCAGCCCCGACGTGCTGTCTGCTCGGCCACTTGGGTCGCAGGTTCTTGGCAAGGATGGGCGGAGTCGTCCTGATCTTTCTGCCCATCGGGAGTTCACCTGGACCGACGCCCGTGCTGCTGTGTGGAGAGGATCTGTAGATCATGAGTGAAAGTACGGCATCTAAGTCGCTGCTGAACTGTGGCCCGTTGTTGCCGGCAACCTCGCCGTACCGGGCGAATGTACCTTTCGGCTTCAAAGCTGCCTGTGTGCTTGTCATGGTTGGCATGTGGAGTATCTCCAAGTGCCTAGAGTAGTAGTCTGCTATGACTAGGAGTTGTCTCTTTCGTGTTCACACAAATCGATGCCATTTTTCTTCCACGGGCCGTCTGGGAGAGGTGTTGACAAGAGAGGCTCTCTACTCTGTGCTCTCCTCTGCTCACGACAGTACATGCAGTTCTCGACCTTGTGTGTGATCTGAGGCTATGACATGGCCACCACACTGAAGTGTTGGCTCTGTCTCGGCACTTGACTGCCTTAATGTATATGGCACATTGTTGAGATCTTTAGAGTTCATCAGTGGGATGAGGGGTTTGTGGTCTGTGATCAGTTTGAATGCAGGTAGGCCGTAGAGGTACTTCTCAAAGCTCTCACACGCCCACCAGACACTCCTTTTCTATCTGAATGTACCCCGTTTCAGCGTCACTCAGTCGTCTGGAACAGTATGCTACCGGTCTCCAGTCCTCACCGTGGAGCTGTAACAGGACGCTGCCTATCCTGACAGCTGTGCTGGACCCTCATCTCCACACTGACTTTGATTTTAGCAGTTCATACAGTGGCTGGCCCACTGTGGCTAGGTTGGGAATACAGTATATACCCAATATTTACCATGTCAAGTGCTCTCTTTAGCGCTTGGACGTTTTCTGGTGGGTTGAGCTCGTTGATTGCAGACACCTTGGCTGGGTCATGTCGCACAACGTCTTTGTTAAAGGAAGTGCACAGTAGCTCCCCCTGTCTCAGCACACACTTCTCTGAGTTCAGCTTCACACCTGCAGACTCCAGTCACTCTGTGACTTCCTGCAGCCACTCATTGTGCTCTCTCATGTCCCTGCCGTGGATGATGATGTCATCCATGTAGACTGCAACTCCCTGCAGCCCTTCCAGAGTATCGACCATCTTTCTTTGGAAGATCTCAGGTGCATTGGTAATCCCAAGACGTTTAAAACAGTACCTTCTATATGGTGTGATGAAGGTGGTCAACCTCTGGCTGTCTTTGTCCAGTGGGATCTGCCAGAACCCTGAGGCTGCGTCCAATGATGAGAAGATTGAGGAACCCCTCAGCTTGGGTATCACCTCCCCTGATGTCGACAGGATGAACCTCTCTCTCTTGACAACTTTGTTCAGCTTCTGTAAGTCCACACAGATACGAGCCCTTCTGTACTTTTTCGGGACAGGCATCATCGGGGCGCTCCACTCTGTGTTGGCTCAGTCACAGCCTTGATGATGTTGTTGGCTTCCATCCGGTCCAACTCTTCTTTCACTGCACTCAGGAAGGGTATGGGGACTCTGCGTGCACTGCATACTGCATAGGGCTGGGCAGTTTCCTGTAGCACAATTTTCACAGGCTGTGTTACTCCTGTTCATTGCTACTGATCTCATTCACTCGTCATACTAGCCCCATTGATAGAGACTGGCCTGCTGAGTTAAGTTATTCACACTTGCTCTGAACGTGTATGTTTTGCCCTTGTAGCTGGTCTGTTATAAACTGCCCTAGAGAGTTCAAACCACCCCCTGGACCACTCAGTGCTTTCCTCGCTCTCTGTAGGACTCTCTTGGGCTTGAGTGTTTTGAACAGTTTCACTCATGACACTGCTGGGGACACAGCCCCAGTGGCAATTTTAAAGTCAATTGATCAATGTCACTGTCCAATCATCATCTTCGTGAGGTGTGCTATTAACTGAAGATAATATTGATAATATTGTTCATGTCCCTCACCCTCATCACTTCACTCATCAGCCTGCTTTTACACAGTTTCCCAGTGTCCACTTTTCCCACATCAGTTGCATGTTGGTTCCACTGCTGGGCATTTGTCCTGTTGGCTATGTGGTGATTTGCCACACTGTCCGCACTTTCTGCAGTGGCCATCACTGTGCTTTTCCTTCTGCAGCCGCTGCCATGTTGTTGTCCTACCTCCTGTACAGCATAGGCCCGCTTTCCTTGCAGGTTGACTTGAGCCATAACCTCCTCTGACTGCCGTGCCTCCTACACCGTTATCTCCAGAGTGAGGTTCGGGATCAGCTGTAGCCTCTGTGACAGGTCCTTGTCCAGAATGCCTACCACAATTCAGACCCTGATGTGTTCCTCACGGTTTGCTCCGAAATCGCAAATGAATGCCTCTGCACATTCTCCCTCACTGGCCTCGCTGGTTGAAGCATGCAGGTTCATGAATAACATTGGGCCTCAAACAAGTATGCGTCGAATTGCCCAACAAACCTGGCTCCTCCCCCTTCAGTACGTACTGTACATTAGAGCCTGTCGTAAATAACCATCCTTGTCAGTCGCAAAAGGTGTATCAAATTGAGTCTCCTTGATACAAATATGGTTGAGAATGACTGGTATATTGCATGCTCTGCCAACTTTTGAGAAAAATTGGGACTCTGTTAAATTGCTGTGGACACTTTTGACACCATGACTCTTTCCGTTAAAACGAAGTACATTTAATCACCACCCTCCGTCATTCTCCTGGTTACCCTAACTTTGGGTTGGCAAGTTGGATAGTGTCGAGTGTGTGTCGTGTTTCACGTCCAAATAGACAGGATTCCAATTGAGTCCCGGGAAAATCGGGACAGTTTGCTGGTATATGACAGTGCATGTTAATTATAAACAAAAAGATGACGTGTCGTCAATTCTCAGGTCAGGATATCAACTTTATACAGTATGGGTGTAAAACCCAAATTACCGTGTATATATTACATATTCAGACAAGAATATACAGTATATTATAGTACGACAAAACAGCTGTAAACAACAAAAAATATTTGAATAATGATAACAGTGGCAAAACACGCCATAAAAATAACATGAATCTGAAAATTTAAATAATATATACATTTCACAAGACAACATTTGTGGCACAATTTAAGCTGATTATCTGCATAGAATGTGTCATCGGATCATCAAGTTGTTAAAAAAAATAAAAAATAAAATCCACATATTTAAAAATAGGTGGCACATGTTTTTTGTTCCTTCCCTGAAATTATTATTCCTGAGTTTAGTCTCGAACGAGTAGCAAAAGCAAAAACAGTTGAAGAACAGAACGTAATGAGGTGAACGTAAATTTAATTGAAAATAAAGTTTTTTTTTGGTTTTGTTTCTCGAATGATGACAAGCTGGAACAGTTATGAGAAGAAAACAACACAAGTTGGCTTATCTGTATTTATGGGTGTAAGGCACTGAACTAAAGTGCCATATTTTGTATGCAAAACTTTACCATTAAAAAAAAATCACCTTTTTAAAGGTGCTGCAGCTTAAATGCAGTGCAGAGACAGGAAGAAGCTCACAATATATCAGACAGTTCATATGTTAAAGCAATAGTGGCAAACCTTGCATTTTATCAGGTTTTTTTTAATTTAAATTTGCTCTTGAGACTAGAAAGCGGCACGGTGGCTCAGTGGTTAACACTGTTGCCTCACAGCAAGAAGGTCCTGAGTTCGATTCCCGCCTGGGGCACTGTTGGCACCGTGCCCCGGTGGGTCATCGCCCGATCAGGGGCCTTTCTGTGTGGAGTTTGCACGTTCTCCCCGTGTTCGCATGGGTCTCCTCCAACATAAAGACCACTTCCTGTCCTGTCCCTGACCACGGCATGGACCCACCACCTGGAATTGGTCCCCGGGCGCCGACAAAAGTGAGGGCTGCCCACTGCTCCTGGCTGCCCCTGGAGGACGGACGGCCAGGATGGGATAAAAGCAGAGACTATATCTCATCGTTCGCCACTACTGCATGTGTGTGTGTGTGTCACCCTCCGCATGTGTGTGGTATATGTGTGATCAATAAATCGTTCTTGTTCTTGTTCATGTGATAGAAACGTGACATGAAAGTCATTCTCATAAACTGTAGCTGCTCTTCATTCATATACACACACAGTACATTACATTGTTATTGAGGAAACAGTTCATTTTGTTGTGGGCTTTCATTCCTTTTTTTAGAGTGTTATATTATCAAATAATTGATAATAATAATAATAACAAAACAATTATTTTGTTACGAATCCCAATGATTAATTATTGCTGCTAACTAATACTAAATATTACTATATTAATATATACTATATAGTACTATATACTATATAGTACTATATATATTCTGATATCTTCTATTGCTTTTAATTACTGCGTACATTTTGAATTGTTGTGGTTTATTGTTTATTGATCAATAAAAGGGATGAATAAAGTACCTATATAATGTATAATTTAAATAAAATAAGATCAAGCTGCATCTGATTTGTTAGATAGTCTTCTGGGTTTGGTGCCACCAGAGAATTAGTTTTTGATCCATACTTCAAAAATGAATGGTTATTATACCCTCTATCATGGAATAAATCAGATCATTTGTTTGAGAACAATCTGGCTTTCCTTTCACCCGAGACAGCAGCGGTTGTTTGTAAAACGATCTCTGCCCATATTTGTGTCCACGGTTATCATTGCTGAGGTTCTCTAGTGAAGTCAAAAAAGAGAAGAAAAATGAAAAGGTGGACACGGTAAAAGATTAAATGTCTTTGATTGACGTCAGATCTGACCAATCGGGCCACAGCATTCCGCAAAGGCGTCATCCTCT
>OMKR01102225.1:1557-12138 GCA_900302355.1 Cyttopsis rosea
CGGTAGCGGTCTGGACGGGGGAGGGGGAGGGGGGTCCGCCTCAAAAACATTAGCACATGTCTGCCACAGAGAGGGAAAGAGGGAGAATGAGGGAGAAAGAGAGAGGAACGGGCTTTGCGTGTGCAAACTACCGACACATTAAGTCATTATATATGTTATATACTGTATGTTATGTGAATTATATTTATGTTTTTTTGTTGTTATTATTCTAGCTATTATTAACAATAGACCTAACAAAATATCAGAATATCAAATCATCTCCCAGCTCTAACATCTATCATTTGTCTGTCACATCTCATAGAGTGACTCCAAGAGTCAGTTGTCCTCCGTAAATTACGTACCTACAGGGGAATAAGATGAAAGTGTTGCAACCCTTCCAAATATATATTTAATGCTTTTGTCTGTCCAACAAGTGCTTTCTATCCACGGTTCCCAAACTGTTTTTTATTCTTTATATTTTTATGACAAGGGCCCCCTGGCACAAAATAATTGCAACAGACCTCTGTGCAATTCCTTTCATGAACCCTAGGTGGCACAGATTTGGAAAAGCCAGCTGTAGAGTTTTACAGTTAGGCTACAAGATGACATTGGTTTGTTGACAAAATGCTGAGCCAAGTGGCTTCCTGGAAGGCTGGGCCGCTGTGGGGTTTTTTCACGATGCTCTCAGACAAGTTCTGTGTGCATATAATGAGCGTGTGTGTTTTATAGCTCCAGGTTGTACACTGCCAAAGCACACACACACACTCACACATACACACGCATACACACATACACACATTTAGACAGGTCACCAAGGTGAAATCACACATGCAAACACACACACACATATGTGACCGGCCACGTCCAAACCCGGCACACACGCAGGAGCGTACTTTTCGTTACATGTGAAAAACATCGCAAATTGCTTTCTACTGTATATCATCAAAAGACATGTATCCATCAAAAGACATGTATGTTAGGGGTTAATAATATAATAATCGGGGTGCCCCTGACCAAGGCACTGACAAAAAGAGCTGGAGTTGGTCCCCGGGTGCTGCACTGCAGCTGCCCACTGCTCCTAGGGTGTGTAGAATGGGTCAAATGCAGAGGACAAATTTTGTTTCGATGTATGTGAGTGAAATGACAAATAATTAAATCGTAATATTTGCCGTTCTATATTTTACTTTTGATGACACACTACTGCCTGGCTCAGTCTCGAGTCAAGATATTTCCAAATGAACCGATTGCGCAGCATTCTCAAATTGTGCCACTCTGTGTTTTGGCACGACACAGTATGTTCCTTTCCCATCGCCGTTCTGGTCACTCTGATAAGGACGTTACCACATACATGTATGTTTGTCAAAGGTACTTGATTGTGCCAGAATTTGTGTTCGTTAATTCCATTTGAAAAGGCTCAGTTTAGGCAAAAGGGGAAATAAACAATATTTAGAAAAAAAAATGTGAGCTATCATCAGGGAAATGGCCAGGGCTAATAAAGACATGTGTGCTGACTGGTAAACAGGCTGAAACTCACTCGGTGCGTTTACATGCACTCAATAAGATCAACTGTCACGTAAACACCTTACCTGGATTATCGAGTTAAACTCAAAATATTCGCAAGCACAACAGACCTGGATTTCTTTTCATTCAGTGCGTTTACATGCACTCAATACCAATACCAATTAAGCTCAATAGTCGGATTAAGGTAACAGTGTGATTACTGAAAATCTCAAATTTACATGGTGAGTGGCATATTGGGTCAGGTTATTACAGGAAGTATATCTCACTATATTTAGCTCCCTCATCAAGCTCAACATAAAAACGCTCTCACTTTCCAACCAAAAGTGCGCATTTGAATTATTGTGGCAACACCTTAACCCAGATATGATCTGCATATTCAAACTGCGCATGCGCCACAACATTTGATCCGGAAAGAGTTGTTTCAGCAGATAAAGCTCGAAATAGGCATAAGCACGACCCCATTAACAGACCTGGATTTCTCCTCATTTAATGTGGCACTGGCCAGATCCTTTAAGCGAAAAAAAATCTATACACTCGAACGGACACCGCCTTTCCCCAAATGGAGCCATAAGAAAAAGGGAGTGTTGAATGAGGGAGAAGAGTGACATCCATGACTGGGAGGACAAGAGAGGATGACGGAGAGGCTGCTGTTGTCTGCTCCCTAACGTTATTTCTCCTCTCTAGAGCTTATGCATTCTGTCCTGCCCACCACTCCACTCCACTCCGCTCTCTCTCCTTCACATTGTTTATCAGTTCCCGCTCTCCTGAATCATCGCTGGGCTCTGGGCTGCTGCGCCCACACAGTCGGGGAGGTGGAGCGGCTATGCAGAGCAGAGTGGAGTGTCCCTGTGCTGCTTTTTTTTTGTTTCTGAGTAAAATAAAACTCATGAATAAAAGAATGTTCTCAATGTGTTATTGAAAGGAATGGGCCAGGGGGACGAGCAGTGGACGGATATCGCCGGCACGAATTATGCATGGAGATTAGACATGGAGAGGGAGACAGGTCCTGATCTAGACCTGATCTAAGGTCTAGAGGCATCTTTCTCTCCTCTCCTCCCATGATAAGAGAAATCTGACTCCGCAGACTGTGCTTCAATCTGGCGCACAAACTTTCACTTTCAGTTTTTTTATTTGATGAACGTGGGCGCTGATACGCGAAACTGAACTCAATGTTTTTTATTTCTCTAGTAATGTAATCATTGGTGTATGCCCGAACACCGTGTAACACCGGTAACTGCGGCAACCCTAATGTAGTGACAAGTGACGTAATGCACTTTTCCCGCGGTTTCGTACCCAAACACCAAAGTTACATAGTGCCAGAACAGGCATTGGAGTGGTGGGTGGGAATGAAAGAGGTGGCATTCTCCATATTACGTCTCCATTATTAAGTCAGTGTAGCATTAAAATGATTCTGATGCTGTAATTTGAAGGTAAAAAAGTTACATAATGTTGCTTTAACGTGATGCATTTGAACCTTTCTAAGGTCGAAGATTTTCCTAAATTCCATTGATACAACTACAACTCGGTGATATCATATGAATGTAATTACTGAACACAATGCCTTTGACAGAGAAACTCCACTATTGGTGCTGATCAAAAGTGGGTGATGTTGATGCCAATATATATGTTGTCGTTTTTTTCAACTACAAGAAATAAAATTTAGAAACTTGCTTGATGATATGATGACGTATCGGGTGGAGACTGTCAGTGTTGGCTTGACCCGGCCACAGCAGTAGAGGTAGATGTCTGTAGAGGTCAGACAATTGTATTAACTTCACTGTGATTCAGCTGCCAAGAGTTACATAACAATATCCAAAATGCTATTGTTTTGATATATTGACATTTCAGTTTCTCTGCTCTAGATACAATGTTGAAACTCTGCATTCACTGCTGTAATTCTATGTCAAATTAATATAAACCTGTTTGTCTGTCTTGTCTGTCTGTCTCTCTGTCTGTCTGTCTCTCACTCTCTCTGCAGACCCCTCCTGCTGCCAACATGCCCCTGAGCTCTCGTCATGTAGAGAAGCATGCGACCAGGTTGGAAACACACACGCAGGCACGCACGCACTCACGCACGCACTCACGCATGCACGCGCACACACACTCGGCCCACCCTAGTAGGCCTGTGAAAAGGGTTTTTCTTGAAGAGGAGTGTATTAAGTTTTTTTTTTTGTCTCTTCGTCCTTTGAAGTGTTGCGATGGGAGCCAAAGTAAAAGTTCTCCCTCATGCCCTGCGTTTGAATTGAGAGCAGGTGACGCTCTCTCTCTCTCTCTCTCTCTCTCTCTCTCTCCCTCTCTCTCCATCTGCTTCTCTTTTGCACCACGCTTCTTCTCTCTTTTTCATTTATTATGCATTCTTTGTCACGGCAGTGAGAGACATTGAGGCGATAAAATGGTAACCAAGCTGAGAAACTTAAAACTTTTTTTGAAACTTATGTAAAATAGCCAATTTGAGGCATTTCTTTAAATGAAATAAGGGACTTTTTTAAAGAGAACAGCAGACTTTTGAAGCTCTCTACTCCTAAACGAGACATGTTTTTCACTTTCTTTCCTCGTTCATGAGGAAAGAAAGTCTCATTTGTACCGATCATGTGCGTGTTTGACTTGCATTTGACTTGCAAAACCGAATATGTAAAGGACAGAGATAGGAGACAGAGGGACAGCGGGAGAATACACAGTTTGGGCTGCACCTGCTGTTTGGGTGGAATGGGGGGAAAGGAAGGGGAAAGGAAGAAAAAAGAGAGGAGGAGAAAGGGAGGAGGACAAGGAATGGAGAATGGGGGGGCAGGGGGCAGTCATTAGCGGTGTTTTGGATGTGCGGCGTCCGCAAGGCAGGCTTCAGAAGTGGGTATTTGAGTTTTGTGTGTGTGTGTGTACGTGTAAAACATTTCAAAAAAAGAAGGAAAAAAGGGAAATTTGCATTCATTTCAGGCCATGCCTCCACTAATCCGAATTGAAAATGCATTTTCCGAATTTCTCATGTTCAAGTTCAGGAATTTATGCAAGTGGGTAAATTTGAAAACACTGCTTTTATGTTGAGAACCGAGACCCTGAAAGAGTCAGAGGCAAATGAACCAATACTCCACACACACACACACACACACACACACCGTCAATATCAAATACCTTTGCACTGAATTGTCAAGGTGCACAAGCCTCGTTCCCCAACTGCCTCAAAATTCTACGGAAAATGGTTCTTTCCACAGAATTGGGGGGCAGTGATATGACCATTCTAGAACATATTCTAGATGTAGAACATCTAACAAAGTTTAATTTATTGATGGACAGGAACCAACTTATTTTAATATTTTTATTAGAACATTCTTTGACCGCTTTCAGAGAAAATTTAGTCTAAAAGGGCGCAGTTAGAGGAGTAAGGTAGGTAATCTCCGTTCGCAGACGGTGTACTTTAATACATACCATGTTTTGCTGTGACCCATTGTAGTAATCGATAGAGACAGCTTTTTTCCATTAGATTCCACGAAGATTAAATTTTCTTGGGCGATTTCAGGAAAACACTGGGCCCAATATCAAAACTCCAAGTTCCGGTATTTTTTTTCCATTCATTTGCCAAATCCACTCAAAGACATATCAGGTTCCAATATTGGGTTCCAATTAGCAGTAACACCTGCTCCATGCATTCTGCCACACTGCCTTCCATTTAATCCAGGAGAGACCAGATTGCATGAAAAGTGAAATTAAAAGTTTCAAAGTTTGGTGTCTTGTTTCATCAAATGACACAAATGGAATCATATGCCATACAGATCTTTAGGAGAAGAGGATAGCAAGAAAAACGAATACAGTGCCATATATTCGTCCATAATACGGCTTATAAGGTGGCATGGTGGCCATGTGGTCAGCACTCTCGCCACACAGCAAGAAGGTTCCTTTCTGTGTGGAGTTTGCATGTTCACCCCATGTTGACGTGGGTTTTTTCCGGTTTCTTCCCACCATAAAGACATGCTTGTTGGGTTCACCCTCCTTCCTACTTTTTGTTTTTTCTTTGTGTTGTCAGCAGGCTTGGCATACAACAGAGTATTTCTATGCCATTGCATCTAGGACAGACTTGATCTGCAAGTGGAGTTCAAATTCTCAACCTGCAATGCCGCTCTTTATTCATTCTATAATCAACAAAGCCTGTAGCAATAACTCTGTCCTGGGGATGACCTGTGGGATGACAAGAGCTCAGCTTTTTTATTATACAAGACCGCCACCAATCCCCCTCTTTGGAGCACGATCTGACCATGTTTTGATCAATAAACAACTAATCATCATTACTTCTCCAGGAGGGAGAATCATCACGGGTGAAACAAATAAACATAGAAACAAACAAACAAGTACATGGCAAAACATAAACATAGAAACCTCAGACCACAACATGTATTGATAAAACATCATTTATTAAGTCGACTGAAATTGGAACAGCAATTCGGCATGTGGCCTCTTCCTGTGTTAGCTAAGGCAGAAAAGGAGAGAAACAGACAAGGATGTAACCAGGAGGGTGTTCGGGGGTGTATTTGGTGCAGGTGCTGGTGGTGTGTGTGCGCGCCTGTGATTAGACCATGTGTGTGTGTGTGTGTGTGTGTGTGTGTGTGTGTGTGTGTGTGTGTGTCCACCTGTGAGTGCGAAGGACTTGTCCCAATTAGTTTGGGTGTATGAGGTCAGAACTATATCATAGTGCCTCTGAGCAGTGGAAAATGCCTCGCAGCCACCCATAAGTCCCGCAGCTGTGTAGACACTCCACGACCGCAAGAAAGCTCCAAGCACCACGCCCTGCAGCCACAGAAGACCCCCCCACCCCCAGAGAAGCCGAGAGCAACACCCATGCATGACCCAGAGGAGTACGAACCAGTCCCAGAGAGTGCGAGGTGACCCCGCACCCCTGAAGCGCACACATACAACCAACTCCCATGTGCAGGCATAAGACGCACCCACAAGCGCAAGGCCGTGGGTGACAGGGACGGACCACAGGACTGGAGCCGGGCCCTGCGCCGACAGATCGATAACCCGCCAGAGCCACCCACCCCACAGGCGAGCTAGGGGGGCCCACACACCCAGCAGCACCCTCCGCAAAGGGGAGGCCCACCACACTGTAACTGGCGAGATGCCCCACCTAGCCACAAGCCCCGGGCCCCCACCCAAGTCGCCGAGTGCGCATGGAGCAAGGCACAATCCCCCCAGGGCGAACATAGACTCACCAACGCTCCCCGCACTACAACCCACACCTCGAGCAGGGTCACACTCCGCAGCCCCGCTGGGTCGCAGCAGGCCAGAAACCACCCAGCACCAGGGGCAAGCCGCCAGGCCCACCTGGTTTCCCCCCGGCCAACCACACCCCACACCAACCCACCAGCACTCCGCCACCCCAGAAACCCCAGTGCTCAATGTGTGTTGTTGGTATATGCAGTTAAAATTGCGGGCTGTGGTGGTGCGAGTCATCCAGGTATGTCGAACCCAAACCGCTCGCACCCCTCTTGCCCCGCATACCCTGGTCTGGTGGTGTGTTGTTAGGATTAAGATTTGTGTGGGTGTGTATGTGTTCTAAGATAATATGGATGGTATTAAAATTGCAGGACAGTCATGAAGCACACTAGGGCAGGAGCTTGACGGGCAACATTGCAGCCGCCTGCCACATCCCTACCCTCATAGCCTAGGACAAGGACATCCCCACAGCCGCACAGCACCCAAAAGCGAGGACAGCTTATGGGTGATATTGATCCAGAATGTTTGGATAGGAGGGCAGAGCCACATGGCATGAATATAGTCAACTCTGGTATTGAGGGAACAATGACGGCAAGTGTCTTTGTCCAGGAATCCCATTTGGAACATTTTGTGTTTGGTGATACTGTATGTGCTCTGTGCAAAATCTTATACTGGATGAGTTGCATTTTGGAATTGCGGGTCATAGAGAACATGTTGTTGCGAATAAGCTTCCAAAAGTTGATATCAGTGGAAACAGCAAGGTCTCTTTGCCATTCCATGGTTGGTAAAGACAAAGTGTCATCTTTTTTAATAAGAGTTGGTATATTCTGGAAAAGGGATTTTTAAAATTGCCTATATCAGTAAGTAATAAATGGGTTTTTAAAGCAAATTTGTTTCTTTATAGATCCGGTAAGGAATGGGGAGATCAGAAATTGATAATTCCTGACATTCTGATTGTTCATTATCTCGCCATCCATGGTCAAATTGTTGCTCTGGTTGTAACCATTTGATTATAAATTGAACATGGTTTGCCAAATAATAGTATCTGAAGTTTGAGGCTGCTAGGCCTCCTTTGTTTTTCTGTCATGTTGCTAATTTAATTCTAGTTTATTGTGTTTCCAATCAGATTTATTGATCATATAGTCGAGAGTATTAAACAAGTTTACTGTTGGTTGGACTGGGGTCATTGAAAATATGTTGTTTATTTTCAGTAGTATGTTCATTTTTACTGATGCTATCCTGCCAATTAGTGAGATGGGTAGGTTGTTCCATCGAGTGAGGTCTTCTTCGATGGATTTGAGCAATGGAGTAAAGTTAAGGGTAAACAAAGCTGATTGGTGGAGATATCAATACCCAGGCATCTAATGTTACCTGTTGAGATGGTTAAGGGAAGTTTCTGGGTTACAGCATTCCAGTCTTCTGCACTAAGTGGTAGGACCATGGTTTTAGACCAGTTTATTGAATAGTCTGAGATGGCTGAAAATTTAGATATGATTGAACACTTCAGATAGGGAAGATATTGGGTTCCGTAAATATAACAAAATGTCGTCTGCATATATACTGATTTTGTGAACAGAGTTTCCTGTTTGTATGCCAATGATATCACACTCCTTCTAATGCCCTCGACCAAGACCCTGGATTTACACCTGGAGTTGGTCCCCGGGTGCCGTGCTGTGGCTGCCCACTACTTAGTTAGGACGCAGAGGACAAATTTCCCCCACGCAGATCGATAAAGTGATTCTTCTAATTCTAATATTCTTCGAATATATGGGCATTTTTTTTCATTTGTCCAAAAAAAGGATGTCACAGTTTGGGCCATTTTGGGAGAAATATGTTCAGTGGTTTACTGTAACATTTGGTTCGTCCCGACATTTCATCACTGTGATGCCAAATGGCTGCATTCCCGCAAAGCAAACACTCAGAAGCAAACACTCAGAGCGAAAACAACAACAAGAACAACTCTTCCAGTGGGTGTGGAGCCTGTTTCAGTGCGGGTGTGAAGTTGTAAATCACCCTCCAATACATTTTAATGACTCCAGCCAGAGACTGCTGTCAGTGCAGTGATTTTCCCAGGCTCTCCACCTCATATTTGTGTATGTGTGAACAATGCCAAAACCTGGACATCTCCACCATGTTTTTGTGTGTGTGCAGTTTTGTGCAAAACATCTACACACATACATACACACACATGCAAACGTGTGTCTGTGTGTGTGTGAAGATGTTTTTATCTTCTCCGTTAGCCTCAATATCTCGGTTGGAGTCTGCTAAAAACGAAGACTCAGTGGATCATCGAGCTCTTTCCCATGGCCCTGAACACACATTCCTGTCTGTAAGGGCAAATCATATGATGCAACCCTCAACTATAAGCTGAACTGTTCGCTTGTTAAATGAGCCGGCTCGAATCACACACACCGCGCACACGGACACACCAAAAACACAGACGCTCACATGCATCAATATGGATAACTGACAAATTCAATAATCTCATGTGCTGTATTGTTTATTGATTTACATGTGAAATAGCATTGAATTAATAATAAGATAATATATAATTATTATAATTTTTTATTTGTAAGTAGTATAAGTAGTATTGTAACTGTCCGAACCACATCCAAATTAAACCATTTATGTAATTTGAGAAGGGGAGGCCCTTTATAGTGCTGCTCAGGAAGTGATTTGTGCAATGCTTACTGTACAGTATATCAGGATGAGTCACTTGGGTATAGAAGGCATGTGAGTTCTGCGTTACGTTAAAGGTTGTACAGGATGGCCAAATTTTACTCCATCCCAGTTTGGAAGAAGCATTAGGATATCAAGAAAAACTAACACAGTGCCACATTCGGCCATAACAGGGCTTACAGTATATGGTGGCATGGTGGCCATGTGGTCAGCACTCTTGCCACAAAGCAAGAAGGTTCTGGGTTCAAACTGTGTTCAAAATGAGCGATTCGTCTGACCAATAGAGGAGCTGAAAGATATTACAGACATTTAAATGTAGTTTAGGTGGTTTTCAGGGCAGTTGCACTTACATCTTGCAACCAAAGGGGATGCAAAAGTGCCAAGTTATCTTGTTTTCATCTTTGAATTGGTCGGCGCACATTTTACTCCATCCCACATAAACGAGTGGAGTCAGATTGCTGCTCCAGATACATGACATGCCTATTTAACGTTTTCAATGTGTCATGTTAACGCTCTGTATGTTTCTGTGCTTTGCAGCTCGCCACAATAAAGAGTGAGTCCCGTTTGAAGCATCTTCTCCAGAGGCTGCCCAGCTACTGCCCGGAGTCTATGGTTAGTCGACTGTACCACTGAGGCACTCCACACGGGATTAACATAAATTTTTCAACATTCGTTCAATTTCAAAATTCTCTTCAAAAGGCTTATTTCATTTGTTAGATAGAGGGTTTTATAGTTCTATATACCTACTGCTTCTGCATAGTTGTCTATTTGTTGCTGTTCAATGATTTTCAGCCATGTACTTTAGACTAGTTTCTGCCTCGAATCTAACTATGAACAGGGAATGTCTTGTAACTTTGTCAACCAAGTGTTTTCCACTCGCTTGTGCATTTATTAGCATACTAATAAGGGAGGTATAATATACTGGACCATTTTAAATTTTAAATTACAGCACAAAAGTGGGCAAATGGTGATGGTTGACACAGCAATGGGTGGGACAACAGGCTGAGGAAAGTCTCTGTCAGTTGTCTGACGCACGCCCTCAGCATCAAGTCTCTTATTAAACCCAAACAGGAAGCCTTCCCCTGGCTGCGGTTAAGACTTACCAGAATGCTGGAGCACCTGGTCTTACTGCACACACACACACACACACACACACACACACACACACACACACACCCCCCCCCCCCCCCCAGCTCATTA